>SNQJ01S0020065.1:17206-59239 GCA_010110895.2 Picea sitchensis
CCATCTTCATCACATCATGAAAACTCATTGATCCATCTTCATCATATCAATGACAACTCATTGATCCATATTCATCTATGCATTCTCATCAAGGACAATACATATTACATTACATCAATCATCAATCAATCAATCCTTTAGCATCAATCAATCACTTGACATCAATCAATGACATCAATCAATCAAACCATTGGCATTAATGACAACATGATCCAACACAACCCCCTTCCATCCTAGGGATTTTGCAACCTCTCGGTCTTGGATCTTCTCACCCCTTGAACTGGATTGGTTCTTCGGTCCTTCAATAGACCCAGAACAATACACACACACACACACACATGTCCCTTTGATGTTACCTGCAGGTTCGAGTTACCCGCAACTCTGCTTGCTGGCACTTGGCAACACCAACCTTGAAAGTACTATCCCATCTCTAGAATATTTCTCTTATGTGACCATGGGCTATACGCTTAGGCTAACCCCTTCATAACTTTTTGATTTGGTAATATTGTGACCTCCGCCTTTGTTTCCTTCTGAAACACTTTTCCTCGAATTCGTGGGTCTCTACAGCATGTCTCCCTAGATCTAATGGTCTAGCTGTACTTCGGGTTTCATGACTTCGTGAAATTTCACTTACTTCGCACACTACTTCTCCGGGCCTCTACTCCCAGATTTTCTAATCTGCTACCATGTGTCTCCTCGTAGCCAACGGTCAGGATTCCCCTCGCGACTTTACGACTTCGACAATCCCACTTCTCAATGCTCCGATTTTCGAAATGCCTAAACACCTCACGGTTAATTCTCTATGCAACATTTCCTAGATCTAATGGTCTGGAATGATCCCAATTCCTCATGGACGGATCTTGCCTGTTAATTCTGGGAAACCTTAAATGACTCTCCCCTTTGAATGTTTCTCACTTCTAATCCTCTCGAGCTTGTTCCTCCTCAAAATTTTACCTCCTTAGAATGTTCTCTTCGACACTGAGTCAAAATTTCAGCCTATGCGCACCTTGCAACAGGTCCTCCTCCACAACTTAACTTCTCTGTGGAAAACCTTTGTTACTCCTCCTGAGATTTTAAGTCAAAATACTTTGTCACGCACTCCTTGTGGAAAAACCTCCTTCAATCCTGACTCTTGAAGGATAATTGTGCACTCCTTGCAACATTCCTTTCGCATTCGATTGTTCCCTCTGAACAATATGAAATTGAGTGAGGTTCCTCCTACCCACACTCTCAACTATCTTTGTTGAAATTTCTAAGTCATTGAGAACTCTATCATGAACACCTTGCAGACGCTATGCACTTTTTGCACGCATAAGTTTTACGTTATCTCTTCTGAGCTTGTGAGTCGAAACAGACTCTGTCAACTCATGTAACAACCCTAATTAAGTATGTAATTATCATGAATTATTGATATTAATTTAATTAATTATTAAAATGACTTTATGGAGACTTTATTATAATATTATTAACATTGGTAGATGAAGTAATTAATGGGAGAGATAAGGTGGTTGAGGAATTAATGGGGGGTAAGGCAGTTGGAGAAATGGATTCGAGGGAGGAAGTTAAGGGAGAGGGGAGAACTTGGGCAAAGAGATATTTGGTTTTGGGATATTTTGGTTTATGGGAAGATAAGAAAATTTGGAGAGGAAGAAGGAGGAGGGGAGGAAACAACAGTTTTATTGGAACATTTTTTCTTGAGGACTCTCATAGGGGCACAATTATTGCTGGGAATTTTGGGCTCGGGGGCCAGGAAACTATAAGGATTCCTGGAGCTAGGGAGTCGAAGAGGTTGTTCCTAGTTGGCTGGGAGGTTAATACTTAGTTTGGGCAGGATCAACATCATCAAAAACATCATCAGCTTCAAGTTCAACATCAGGTTGAGGTAAATACCTTATGCATTTTCTTATTGTTGTTATCATTATACTGTTGTTGATCATTATACAACTGTTAATCATTATAATTCTATTAATTATCATACTATTGTTGGTATGCTGCTAAACTGTCAATTATTATGATGGAAAGGTAATTAAATAAGTAGGTTAGAAAGAATTTCTGTATTTATATTTATTTTATGAGGCTCTGTATTTATCACACCTTACAACGCACTCTTTATGAAACCTATGCACACTTTCACTTGCTCGTAGAAGAGAATCTATTGAAACTTATATAAACCTCCATATATTCATACATTTAACCACGTAAATGCATTCATAAACACAAGAACAAGAAATAACAGAGAATTTCAAATAAACAGAAAGTCTACCATTCATTCATCCAGATAGACACATCAACACCAAAAATTTGGGGACAATGCTGCTCTATTATATTCATTCAACTAAAATATACATGTGTTCATAAACTCTAACAAGCTTTATCAACTTCTACAACAACTATTGACAACCTCTATAATAGTTTTCAGCAACCTATCCAATAGATTCAACAACCTCTTATGGGAAAAAATACAAGGATTTATACAAGAGAGGCTCTTCGAGATTTTCGCTCCCACTAATCTAGAGATATCCTATCGAATTAAAAGCTATAAAAAACTTAGGATTTATTACAATAAATATTTGTGACAGATAGATAAGATCGAAGTTCGAACACATTGAATCTATACTACACTCATTTTCATTAAAAGAAAATACATTCTCCGATGATTTCATACAATCATCAACCTCAAAACATTAAATATTTTCTTTAATTACAATCATTTCAAAATATTTTCACAATATTCCACTTTGAATTTTAAAATTCACTTCAAAATGCGTGTTGGTGCTTAGTTGTCCTCCAATCATGCTTCGTTGGCGATGCTCCTACATCATACTCCTCTGGCTGAAAAATTCCTGGACTCTTGTCCATGAGATCCTGCACTAACCTTCCATGCTTCTTGATGTCCACTTCATTTACCCAACTGACATCTTCTATTGGGCGTCCTTTCCATTTTACCAAATACTCAAAATATGTTTTCCTCCTGGTCTTCTTACCAATTCATCGATCTATGATCGTCTCCATCTATGACTTCTCTGCTATAGGCATATGGTTTTTTGATTGGATCTCTTTCTGATCTTCTTATATTCTAGTTCCATCTTCCCTATAAGGATACATGTATGCAATTTTGAATATGGGTGATATACACACATCTTCTGGCAACTCTATCTCATAAGCATTCTCACCAAATTTTCTTAGGATTTTGCACGATCCTATATTCTTCAACTTTAGTTTATTATATGTTCCTCTTGGGATCCTTTCCTTCCTAAGATGTTCTATAACTTGATCTCCAACTTCAAATTGAAGTTTCCTCCTATGTTGTTCAACTCTGTGTTTATATTCATTGTTGCTCCTTCGCAACTACTCTTTGATATGACTACTAAGCTCCTGCATTTCTGTAGTGAAGTCTTTGGCTCCAACACTTATGAATTAATTCTGATCCAGATATATTAACTCTGACACTCCCCTCATATTCATTCCATACACTATTTGAAATGGACTCTTTCTAGTACTTCTGTTCACTTAGTCATTGTATGCAAACTCCGCTTGTGCTAGAATCTGATTCCACTGACTATGATGTTTAGTGACCAAACTTCTCAACAAACCTCCTAAAATCTAATTCACCACCTCAGTCTGTCTATCCATTTGAGGGTGATATGTAGAACTAAAGGATAGTTATGTTCCCAACTTCTTCCACAATTTTCTCCAGAAATGACCAACAAATTCGGTATCGATGTCTAAAACAATACTCTTGGGCAACCCATGAAGCCTCAAAAATTATTTGAAAAACAAGTTAGCAATATGCGTTGCATCACTGGTCTTCTGGCATGGGATAAAGTGTGCGATATTTGAAAATATGTCAACTACCACAAAAATGGAATCAGTTCCTCTTTGTGTCTGTGGCAATCCCAACATGAAATCCATGCTTATTGCATCCCAAGGCCTCTCCAAAATAGGCAATGGTTGATACAACCCAATATTCTGTCTCTTTACCTTTTCATACTGGAAAATATTACATCTGTTCAAAAACTTATTTACTTCTTCCCTCATACCTGGCCAATAATACTAATTGTTCAACTATGAAAACATTTTTGTCATGGCCGAAGTGTCCGACTAGACTTCCACTATGCTTTTCCTTCAGTAATTTCTCCCTCATCGAGCACTTTGGTATGCACAACTGACACCCTTTGAACAACAACCCATCTTGAATCAGATATTCATCCCATTGGCTTCTGTCTCTAAGAAAAATATTTACACATGCTTCATATGCCTCCTTGAAATCAGGGATGATTTTAAGGATGGAAATTTATTTTAAAATGTAGAAACCTTGGCGAATGTTACTAATCCTTCATATTCCAACTATAAATGTTTGGCGATATTTTTATTAAAATATTCAAGTTTCTAAGGATTTTATATAGTTTGTATAAACTTTTGGCGATTTTTAAGGTAAAATAATTTTATACAATAGAATTTGGGCGAATCATTTTTAGAATAACGAATCTTTTTTTGGAAAAAACCATGGAAAATTAGCCCAAGAGAGAAATTTAGCCCTTAAAATCATCCCTGCTTGAAATCTGGATCATCATGATACATTTCCTTAAGGTGTTCAAACCCCAATGTTTTCACTTGAAATTCCTGCAGAATCAGACATCTCCTGCTCAATGCATCAACAACCTTGTTAGCATTACCAGAAATATGTTTAATGACAAAAGTGAAATTTTGCATAAACTCTATCCATTTGGCATGTCTCTGATTTAACTTCTTCTGTCTGGTTATGAATTGTAAAGACTAATTATCACTATACAAAACAAACTCCTTTGAACGAGATATTGCCTCCATTTTTTAAGGCTTGAATTATGGCGTAAAAATATTTATCATACGTAGAGTAATTTCTCTTAGTATCATTCATCTTCTCACTGAAACATGCAATAGGCCTATTATCTTGGCTCAAGACCGCTCCAAATTCAACTCTACTCGCATCAGAACTCACTTGAAATGTCTTCCCAAAATCTAGTAAGACCATAATCGGTTGTTTTGTTATCTTCTCCTTCAATATATTGAATCTCATCTCAACCTCTTCTATCCATTTGAAATATTTATGTCTTTTCTTCACCGTATCCATCATTTTTTCACCGATCTCACTGAAATTTATGATGAACTTCCGATAAAAACTTGCTAATCCATGGAAGCTTCTTACCTCAAATATACTCCTTGGTGACGACCATTCTCTGATTTCTTTCACCTTCTCGGGATCCATCTTCAATTCATTCAAAGAGATCACAAACCCCAAATAAATGAGTTTTGTCTTCATAAAAAAGGACTTCTTTAAATTTATCATCAACTTCTCTCGCTATAATCTTCTCATCACTAATGTTAAGTGCCTCAAATCCTCTTCTTCATTTTTATTGAAGACCAATATATCATCCATATATATGATCACAAACTTACCAAAAAAATATTTCAACACTTCATTCATCAACCTCATAAAAGTACTTGGGGCATTTGTTAAGAAAAATGACATAACAAGCCATTCATACAATCCCTCATTTGTCTTGAAGGTAGTTTTCCACTCATGATCTTCTCTCATCCTTATCTGGTGATATCCACTTTTCAAATATATATTTGACAAATAGTTCACTCCACTTAAACAATCCATTAAGTCATCCATACTTGGAAACATAAATATGTACCTAATGGTGATCTTGTTTATGGCCCTTGAGTATGTACACATTCTCCATCCTCCATATTTCTTTGGACTCAACACAAATGGTATTGCACATGGACTCAAGCTTTCTCTGACCAAACCTTTGTCTAACACATTCTGAACTTGTCTCTTTACCTCCTCATTCTCTTGAGATTTCAATCTATACGCTGATTTGTTCGGTAGGATTTCTCTTGGTATCAATTCAATGCGATGGATGATACTTCTGGCAGGTGGCAATGAGCTCGGAAACTCATCCACTACTGATTCAGAAAATTTTTCCAACAACTCCTGAATTTCCTCAGGTAGATCCTCCATAGAAGTACTTGTAAGGATAACCTTTGGCTTCCTCACTACAAAAAACTACATCTCCTGTTCCTTCCTAACTTCACTCAAGATTTCCTTCCCACTCATAAGAAGTATGCTCATGTTGGCTTCTTCCTTCACTTTCTTCTCCTCAATTGACAACAACATGTGTGTCCAACCATTCTTCTCCAAATTACAAGTATTCTTTCTCCCATCATGAATGGAATTCATGTCATACTACCATGCTCTTCCCAAAAAAACATGACATACATCCATGGGAATAACATCACACAAAATCTCATCCCTATATCCCCCTATTTTAAATTGAACAAGGCATTGTTTAGTTATTGTTACCTGATGACCTTTTTGCATCCATGAGACTTTATACAACATTGGATGTGCAGTTGTCTCTAGCTCCAATTTCTCCACCATCTATGTGGATACTAAATTATCATTTCTCCCACTATCAATGATCACCTTGCATACTCTGTCTTTATTCTTGCAATATGTCTTGAACAAATTGTTCCTCTGCACTGGTTTTTCAACTTCTAGCGCTGGCTTTAAGAGATCTTTCTTCATCATCAACGATCTCCCATATTCTACTCTTTCGAAATGTGAGCTTCACCTCCTTCTTTCTTTCTCTTGGGGCATTGCCAATACATGTGTCCTACCTTTCCACATGCATAACACTTTACCTCACCTCCTCTGCCACTTCCTCTTCCTCTAGGAAAATAGTTTCTACCGCCACTCTGTCTTCCTCGAGAACTTCCTCCTCTTTCCGAGTGACTATGTGGTTTCTCCATCTCACATTTGGGATTTTGTGACTTGTCATGGGAAATTACCTCACTTCTGATTAAAATCCTACCTCTATTTTGCTAACTCTACTTTCCGGCCAACTTATCCTCTGCTTTCAGCATAATCTGATAAGCATCCTCCATTATCCTTACTATCATCATGTTGATTTCATCCTGGATTTCATATCTCAGGCCGTTTATATACCTGGAAATTTTTTTCCTCATCCCTCTCTCTTTGTCCAACCCTGATGTTCAGCCTGTAGAACTCCTCTGTGTACTCCTTTACTATCATTCCTTTCTGTCTCAGGCTGTGTAATCTCCTGAACAGATTTATCTAATAGTCCTTGGGTATGAATTTATCCTTTAGCTTGGCTACCATTCTATCCCAACTCTTAATATTTTATTTTCCCTTGCTCCTTCTAACAGCCTATAGTTCATCCCACCATAGTGTTGCATGTCCTTTTAACCTGGTGACAACATGTTTCACCTTTTTATCCTTATCGACATTTTCATAGTCAAAATACTTGTGCATTTATCATATCCAATCAAGTAATTCTTCGACATCCAAATTACCTTCATATGTTGGGATGTATATCTTTTCTCTAGATCCCAACTTGACAACCGCTCTTAGCAAGCATTCTTTTGCAACATCCTCTGCTTCAACTTCTTCAAATTATAATTATTCATTCTCTGCATCACTAACGTCTCCAACATCATGTGCTCTCCTTTACGCTGTTTCCATGGCATCCAACCTTGCTCTGAGTTCTTGCATATCCCTTTCCATATATCTATTTTATATAGGTGGCTCCACATGTCTCCCCGATGACATTGTGCTGATGTATTTGATACCACTTGATAATATCAACTACTTCTTTGTCTCCTTTCTCTATAGAAATAAATTTTGTAGGTTATGATACCAGTTGGTGCACAACCTCCCTTCCCTCCTGGGGATTCTGCAACCTCCCGGTCTTGGATCTTATCAATCCTTGAACTGGATTGGTTCTTCGGGCCTTCAACAAACCCTGAACAATCTACACATGCACAGGTCCCTTTGATGTTACCTGCAGGTTCGAGTTACTTGCAACTCTTCTTGATAGCACTTGGAAACACCAACCTTGCGAGTATTAGCCCAACGCTAGACTCTTTACCTTATGTGACCATAGGCTATAGCTTTGGGCTACCCCTTTCGTAAATTCTGGATTTGGTAATATTGCAACCTCCAACTTTGTTTCCTTTCAAAACACTTTTCCCCGAATTCACAGGTCTCTGTCCCGTGTCTCCCTGGATCTGACAGTCCAACTGTACTTTGGGTTTCACGACTTCGCGAAATTTTACTTACTTCGCACACTACTTCTTCAGGCCTCTAAATCCTAGATTTTCTAATCCACTACCATGTGTCTCCTCATAGCCAATGGTCAGGATTTGCCTTGCGACTTCACAACTTCGACGATCCCACTTCTCAACACTTCTTAACACTCTAAACTTTGAAATGCCAAAACAACTCATGATTAATTCTCCATGCAATATTTCCCAGATTTGACGGTCTGGAATGATCCCAATTCCTCCTGGACAGATATTTCCCATTAATTATGGTAAACCTTAAAGGAATCTGTTAAGCCCTAATATTGGCTCACTACCACTTAATTGGGGCATATTAGATTAGTAATGTTATTTTATTTATGTCGGCTTTAGGCCATTAGTTGTAATTTAGATTAGTAATGTTATTTCATTTATGTCGGCTTTAGGCCATTAAACCTCCTAGTCTCCTATATATACCGCTACCAAAGGGAAGTGCGTTTTCATTTGAATCATCTTGTGCTTGAACATTTAAGTGTGGGGTAAAGGAGGTTGCCCCTCAAAGAGGCTTATTATCTAAGATTATCTCTTTCAAAGTGTTGAGTGATACTTTTCTGAGGAGTTTTCTGGCTATTGATGTTTGGGACAGCATGGTATCGAGCTCAAGGTCTTGGGGTTTAAGCTACTACATCGAGACACCGTAGCATTTTAAGCTATAACTTTTTCACAATGTTTCAAAAGGCGACTTGGAGGATTATTTAGAAGATGGATCAAGGTACATTGGGTTCAAAATTCAGCTCACAGGGCCTTATACCGAGATGCTTTGTACAAGATAGGGTTGGAATCATCTGAAATGAGTCTTTGCGGCATTTTTACTATAAAACGTTACCTTAACGTTTCAGACCCTAAACTCTGGGGACATTTACATAAATTAGTTTTATATCTGTGGTAAAAATTTCAGCTTAAGGTAATCCTAAATTTATAGATACACCTTATGTAAGATAAGGTAGTTGACTAGTCTGATAGCTAGTCTCAAGAAGGTGTTCAATTAAAACAATCATAACTTCTTCCAGTATCAAAATTGAGTGGGACTAAATTTGCATTGAATTGTGGATAGTCCGTAGTATTTTTGGTGCGAGTTTGAGAATTTTATATCAAGTATTTTGTGCGAGGCACACTATACAAGTGAGATCTCTGGAAAGGCCAAAAAATAAAAGCAAGTTGTGGGGAAGTTATTGTAAATTCCATGGCACATCAGTTTGATCATACCTATGGCATTGAAGATAAGACATATCATAGAAATACATAAGATAAAGTTTCATACCCGGAAGGTCCAAGGGTGGTAGATACAGCGAGGAAGAAATATTGTCTAGCGAGAACCACCTCAAAATCAAGCTTCAAAAGTGATACTTGGCCAACATGCCACCCAAAAGGGAACTTCTACACCAAATAAGAAAGCCTCAGGAAAATCCTACTTGGACTCTTGATGAAGGTGAAGAAATCGTAGGGACATAAATGAACTACAAACTAAGATGGATTCAATGGAATCCAAGTTGGATACTAAGATGGATTCAATGGAAGCTAAGTTGGATACTAAGATGGATTCAATGGAATCCAGGTTGGATACTAAGATGGATTCAATGGAAGCTAAGATCATGGAAGTATTAAAAAAATTAATAGTGAGAGAAGACACCAGAAATTGAAAATGCATCCCATGAAATTCATGATGTGTGGACACAAGGAGAGGTGAATCAAGAATGGAGAAACTCCAACTTTGGGTTGAAGACCAACCACATTCCTAAGATTGACATGAGAGTTTGATGGCAAGGACCCAATCACATGGATACTTCAGATGGAGCAATTCTTTGATCTCCATAATGTGCCACATACACAAAAGGATGCGTGTGCTTCTTTATATTTAGAACCTAATCAATTTGTTTGGTATCGATGGCTTTGTTCTCACAAATCAATTGTCACTTGGACAATTTTCATGGAAGAAATGATAGCACACTATGAGGATACAAGGAGAAATACCTTCTTTAGACAATTGATAAATCTCAAGCAAAGGGTTCGATTCTAGGAGCACATTGAAAACTTCCAAGATTGAATATAAAAGTAGCCCGATATTCCAGATGACACTTGATTGATGTATTCATAGAAACTTTAAAGATAACATTCAACATGAGGGTTCGCCTTTGGAACCCAAATCATTGGAGAATGCATTTAAAGGTGGCAAGAAATGTTGAAAGTAAAAATATGGCTATGGCTACTAGAAGGACCTATCCTAACATCTATAGAGAGAACAATGCTCCTTCTCCTAAAACACCTCAACCTACAAGGTTGACACCTCAACAATTGGAGGGAAAGAAAGAAAAAGGTTTATGCTTTAATTGTGGCCAAATTAGGTAAGGGACATAAGTGTGGTGAGGAAGAGGGTATTCTACATAGATTGTGAAGAGGAAGAAGAACAAGAACAAGAAAAGTCTCAAGATGAAAATGCCAGAAGGAAGTTGCGTGCGAAGTGTTAAAAACTCCCGCGATATGGGTGTAATGCATTGGTTTGGAATTAGCACTCCTCAAACCTCAAGATTGAAGGATACATCCAAAAGAAAAGAATTAATAGTCCTAATTGATTATGGAAGTACTCATAATTTCATTAACGATAAATTAGACAAAGATCTCAATTTACTTTGTATATCCAGTGCCATGGTTTCAAGTAATGGTTGAGATGGAAGAAGCTATCAATTGCTTAGGAAAATGCAATAAGATCAATCTTACTATGGGGGAATATGTAATGAATAGTCAATGATTGCTATACCATGGGTGGTGCATATGTTGTACTAGAATCCAATGAAAGTTTGTCATTAGGAACAATGGCTTTTTAATTTTCAAGAACTTTTCATGAAATTTTTATTGGAAGGAAAAGAAATTGAGTTGAGAGGTATCAGGGAAGCCGGTAAGGTGATAATCTCTAATGGCGCTGACAAAATGATTGAAAAAGGGCATCAAGGCATTATTGCAAAATATGCTCACTAGATGTTCAAACATCTAAGCCATCTATTCTCCAAGATCTCCAAAGGATCATTGATAAGCATTCAAAGTATTTGAAGATATTCCCAAAGGTCTCCCACCAACCGAAATCATGATCATGAAATTCACCTAATTCACAGGAGTGTTCCTCCTAACATCCCAGACCATCTGAGGATACCCATATGCGGAAGAGTGAAATTGGTATGGTTGAAGAAATGTTAGGCGGCATCATTAGACCTAGCCAAAAGTTCTTACTACACGCACGGTGGTAATGGTATTCAAGAAGATAGCTCATGGCGTATGTCTAGATTATAGAGAGCTCAACAAGATCACTGTTAAAGATAAGTTCCACATTCCATGATTCCCGATGAATTTTAAGATGAACTACATGGAGCAATCTATTTCACAAAAATTGATCTCCGTTCAGGTGTATCATCGAGATCAAAATGAAGGAAGAAGATATCCCAAAACAACATTTTGAACTCATGAAGGCCATTATGAATTTTTGGTCATGCCTTTTGGCCTTACAAATACACCTTCCACATTCAAGGGTTGATGAATTCCATTTTCAAGCCCTTCCTTGAAAATTTGTGTTAGTATTTTTTGATGATATACTAATCTATATCAAGTCTTGGGAGGATCATCTACAACATGTTGACAAAAGGTGCTACAACTACTAAAAGGAGCAACAACTATATGCCAAAACCATCCAAATGTTTCTTTGGAATTAAAGGGAGGTAGAGTATTTGGGTCATATTGTATCCTTAAAGGTGTCAAGGTAGACCCCTAACAAGATTAAGGCCATGATGGGCAGGCCGATTCCCAAAACATTAAAATCTTAGAGTATTTTTGGGTTTTGTGAGTTACTACCGCCAAGTTTGTTGAACTATGGAAGAATAGCAACACTATGAACTAGAGAGAAGGATGCATTTTCATGGACTCCGAGGAGGCAACTAAATCATTTGAACAACTTAAAGAGGTGATGTGTAAAGCTCTGCCTTGACCACTCGAGACTTCACAAAAACCTTTATTGTGGAATGTGATGCATCGAGGAAATGGAATTGGTGTTGTCTAATGCAAGAAGGAAGGCCCCTGGCTTTTTGAAGTCGACCACTCAAGGGAAGAGACTTACAAACCCATTTATGAGAAGGAAATGATGGCAATACTACATGCATTGAAGAAATAGAAACGTCCTTACCTAATAGGTAGAGCACTTCAAGGTCAAAAAAAGATCATGATAGTCTTAAATACTTCTTGGAACAAAGACTATCTTGAAGAACAACAAAAAATGGGTAACCAAGATCTTGGATTATGATTTTTGAAATCGTCTATAAAGGGGAAGCAAAATGTTGTGGCGAGATAGCACTCTCCGCGAGAAAGGATAGAAGATGTTGAGGCCTTTCTGCATTATATCTCGATCATCCAACTGATTGAGGATAGCCAGAAGCAAGGGATGAATGGAAGAATGTGAAAGTGTGGACTCTCATTGAAGGTTCTTGGCCGGGATTTTGGTGCATCGGATACATTTACATGGAAAAATGATTACTATGGTACAAATATAGAAACATATTTTATGGCAAGAACTCCCAACTCAAACAAAGGTGCTATTGGAGCTGCACACCTCTCCAATAGGAGGGCGCACCGGGATTTTGAAAACCTACCATAGAGTCCAAGAAGGATTTTTTTGGGGATGGCCTTAAAGCCGATGTTCAAAGGTTTGTGGCGAATGTTTGGTTTTGCCAACAAAATAAAGGTGGAAACAATTAAGACCGGGTCTTTAATATCCATCCCAAGTCAGTCTTTGGGAGGAGGTTTCCATGGATTTCATCACCGAGTTTACCAAAGTCTGAAGGAAGAGTGTCATCATGGTGATTGTTGATAGGCCGACCAAGTATGCACACTTTTTGTACACTCTCTCATCCCTCAAAGCTTCGTCGAGTTCCACTGCATTCATGGAGACATTCCAAAAGCTACATGGCAGCCCAAGAAAATAATTGTAAAGTAGCGAGATCCATCTTCACTGGACATTTTTGAATGAGAATTATTTTTCTTGTTTGGAGTATCTCAATTTGGCTCATAGCTCATCCTATCATCCTCAATACGATGGACAAACCGAGATAGTGAACAAATGTGCGGAAGGATACCTTAGTTGCTTTGTCTACGATAAACAAGCACAATGGTTCAAATGAATTTACCCTTGGTAGAATGGTGGTATAACACTTCCTTTCCTGCTTGCAACAAAATGACACCATTTATGGCACTTTATGGATACCACCCTCCTTCCATCACTTCTTCTCTAAAGAAAAATCTAAGGTTCAGAATTGGAAGATCACATAGAATCAACAACAAAGTTCTCCAAATCTTAAGGACAACTTGACCATGGCACAAAATAACATTAAACAACAAAGCGGATCAACATCGTAGTGAAAAAATTTTTGAAGTAGGGGATTGGGTATTTTTAAGACTAACCATACAAGCGGATGTCCCTCAAGCAAGCCAAGAGGATAATAGATTATCGCAAATTACTACTTGGCCCTTATAAGGTGTTGCAAAGATTGGTATTATGGCATACAAACTGGAGCTACCCGCATCTTCACCAGTACAACTAGTTTTCCATGTTTTACCATGCTTAAAGAAGTTATAAGAAATGACAAGATCGGTTCAAACTATATTGCTAGAACTTGGCGAGGAAGGAAAAATCATATTAGACTGAGAGCCATCAACGACACAAGAATTTGCCAGCCGAGGAATAGATCATTTTAATTATCTCATTAAATGGAGGAAACTACGGTGAATTCCACTTGGGAAGATGAGTCTTTATCCAGAAGCATCGAGGAGTTACTCAAGCATTGGAGACAACACTTGTCTCAGGGGAGAGGGGCATGTTAAAAGCCCTAATATTGGCTCACTACCACTTAATTGGGGCATATTAGATTAGTAATGTTATTTATTTATGTCAGTTTAGGCCATTAGTTGTAATTTAGATTAGTAATGTTATTTTATTTGCCATGAGAATATGGCGCCAAGGGAGACATTTTCATTTTGAATCATCTTGTACTTGAACATTTAAGTGGGGTAAAAGGAGGTTTCCCCTTGAAGAGGCTTATTATGCGAAATTATTTTCCCCCTTGAAGAGGCTTATTATCTGAAATTATCTCTTTTTCAAGGCGTTGAGTACTTTTCCTGAGGTTTTTCTATGCTATATTGATGTTTGGTTCTTAACAGAATCCCCCCTTTGAAGATTTCCCCCCGCTCTTCCTCCTGATCTTATTCCTCCTCAAACTTTTTCCTCCTTAGAATTCTCTCTTTGACACTTAGTTGAAATTTCAGCCTGTGCGCGCCTTGCAACAGGTCCTCCTCCACAACTTAACTTCTTTGTGGACAACCTTCACTACTCCTCTTAAGATTCCGAGTCAAAATACTCTGTCATGCACTCCTTGTGGACAAACCTCCTTTAATCCTGTCTCTTGAAGGATAATTGTGCACTCCTTGAAACAATCATTCCATTTTCTATTGTTCCCTCTGAACAATATGAAATTGAGTGAGATTCCTCCTACCCTCACTCTCAACTATATTTGTTGAACTTTCTAAGTCACTGCGAAATCTGTCATGCACACCTTGCGGACGTTATGCACTCTTTGCACGCATAAGTTTCAGGTTATCTCTTCTGAGATTATGAGTCGAAACATACTCTATCAACACACTCTTTGTGGACCCTATACACACTTGCACTTGATTGTAGAAGAGAAACTATTGAAACTTATCTAAACCTCCACAAATTCATACATTCAACCATGTAAATGCATTCATAAACACAAGAACAAGAAACAACAAAGAATTTCAAATAAACATAAAGTCTACCATTCATTCATCCAGATAGACACAACAAAACCAAACATTTGGGGACAATGTTCCTCTATTATATTCATTCAAATAAAATATACATGTGTTGATAAACTCTAACAAGATTCAACAACTTCTATAACAACTATCGAAAATCTCTATAATAGTTTTTAACAACCTATCCAATAGATTCAATAGCCTCTTTTGGGAAACAATACAAGGCTTTATACAAGAGGGGCTCTTCAAAATTTTCCCTCCAACTACTCAAGATATATTCTATTGAATTAAAAGCTATCAACTACTTAGGATTTATTACAATAAATATTTTTGACAGATGGATAAGATTAAACACATCAAATTTGTACTGCACCCAGTTTCATTAAAGGAAAATACATTGTCCAATGATTTCATGCGATCATCTACCTCAAAGCATTAAATGTGTTCTTTAATTACAATTCTTTCAAAAAAAAATCATGATATGCCACTTTGAATTTTAAAATTCACTTCAAAATGTGCACTGGCGCTTAGCTGTCCTCCACTCGTGCTTTGTTGGCGATGCTCTTGCATCACCTTCTCCCTAGAGTACAAATTTTCTTTCCTTGGAAGTTGTCCGGTCAACCCAATATCCCAAAGGTCATGTGGTCCCTCTCTTGTAGTTTTGGAAAACTTCTGAAAAAATGTGTTTTCTTCCAACTCTACCTGAGCATCTGGTGCTAAGTCCTCTATGGAAGGTAGGACCTACTCCTCCTCCGATCCAACATGGAATTCTCATAGAGTTTGATATTCTCCACATTCATGACTGAGTAAATGCACATGTATGGGGGTAGACTAAGTCTATGTGTTTTATCTCGTACCTTCTCCAATATCTTGAAAGGGACATATCGCAGAGCTTTGATATTCTTACCAGGACCTTGTAGTCTTTCCTTGTTAAGATGTAACCAAACCTTGTCTCCCACTTTGAATGAATTATTTGTTTTCTGTTGATCATATTCAACCTTATACTTTTCCCATGACTTATTCAACATCTTATGTACTTGCAAATGGATCTACCTAATATTCTCAACAAATGTTTCTTCTCTAATTTCATCTCCTGTGAGGTGCTCCCTCACTCCTCCTTACTTTCCATATACAACATCCAAGGGTGAAGGTGTAAAATATCAAAAGAAATTTCCAAAAGGTGACTTACATGTGGAAGTTTGGACTGCTATTTTATAAGGGTGCTATATATAGATCATATTTTCATCCTAGGTCTTGGATGTTTTTTATTTTAAACCCTCAAAAGATACACCAAATTCCTGTTGACTACTTCTTTCTGCCCATCTGTATCTGGATGGAATGGTGTAGATCTCTTCAACTTAGTGTCCATCTTCTCCTACAATGTAGTCCAAATTTGACTGAGAAATATAATATCCCCATCTAATATGATTCTCCTTGGTATCCGAAAGTGCACCCAGACCTGTTCAAAGAACATGTTTGTTTCTTCTTGTCCTTTGATGGTCATTTTACAAGGCACGAGAATGCACATATTGATGAATATAACACCTAATTTTTAAACCCATGATTATATGTAATTAATCACGACTAATTATTTCCATGCCATGGATTATAAAAATTAGGTGGAGCACACGTACTGGCCATGATACCATGAGAGGTACTAGTGAGAGGGCATAGAAATGGGATTCCTGTGTTAAGGACTTGTTGAGGGGTCGGAAATCCTTTAACTCAACAGTAGGAACTAAACCCACTTAAGAGGCACAATTAGACTCATAAGCATTTGATGAGTGGAATGGTTCTTCAGATATTTGATCCGACCGATTTATCGATGGGATTTACGAGTGAATAACATGCTTATGTTTCTATGAAAAGTTTCTCCTTCAAGTTAAGCGATTCTCTTTTTTTGTATTTTTATACTCTTAAATAGTCTAGGTAAGATAAGGATGATGGAATAATCCAACTGATAAAGGGAAATTACTAAATACTGAATAATGTTGAGCTTAGGATAACCCTTATACCTTAGCGTGCAGACAATGATAATCATACCTATTCCAAGCGTAGAAATAATAATTTTACTTGCAGACATTCATCATTGTATGAGATAACAATTGTAGAAAGGAAAAAAAATATGCAACAAAGATGAGTGTAATAAAATTAGTTCTCTTAGCTCTACTATCAATCACATATCAACACATCGATTTATTTTCATTATATATAACAAGAGAATTGTTATAGTATTGAAAGATAACTTAACAATAAATACAACAACTCTTACTCAATACAACAACACTATCAAACTTGAAGACGAAAAAAATCCCTCCTCGATCTAATCATATTGATGCTTTAGATGAAAAAAATGTCTTTGGTTCTAAATATAACTTCTTAATTAAAAGTTGCGCAGAAATAATTCTTTTACAATTCTAAAAAAAAAGGTCTTTCCCCAAAACCATCGACCATTTGCACAAGGCCGATCTCCCTATTTATAAAGAATCACTAAGCTAAAAATAACTTGTAAAAGTTGTGTTAAGTAAAAAAACAATGACATGTGGCATTTTATCTCCTCGTTCTCTTGAGATCATCCAATTGTTTTACTTTAGTGGATGATTTATTTCATACTCCGCTCACTTGAAGAAAAGTTCCTCGCATGTGTTTGCATAGGGAAACCTATGTTGGTTCATTGGTGTATAGAAGACTTCCTTTATCTCCACTGCTCGTTCTCTATACCTGGTGATATTGAAACTTAAGCACTATAGGACTACAAGATCTTTGATTGGGTGTTCCTCAAACTTCTTTACTTGACCGTGAGTCATACTTGAAATCTATGAGATCTCTGCCTCCCATGCAGAGTCCTGCTCTGCATGTCATTTGACTATTTCATGCAAATCATAGAAATTTCCTGGTGGACCAAACTCTGGTAGGTCAGTGTTTTCCATCTCCCGATTGATCTTCTCCCAAATTTGCTCACACTCTCCCCACCTTTCTTGTATATTCTGCTGAGGTTCTTGGACCATACTCACCCAGTATTCAGTTGCCTTCCTGATTCGGTAGATGATGCTATCCATCAGTACTCAGATGTCGTTCTCTTCAGAGTCTCAGCCTTTCTATACTGCATTGATATAGCCAATACTCTCTAAGGCATGATGTGACTTTTCATACCATATCTGCATGTATTTACAAGTTTCCATCCCCATTAGGGTATCCTCTTGAAAATTGACTATGCATGTGGTGAAGAGATTTCTTTCACTTGTGAATTACGCATATGTTTCTTTGAACTTGCTCTTCAGGAATACTACTTCCTGTGTCGAATCCTAGTAATACTTCTATAGATGGCGCATATGATCCAACAAATTCTTTGTGGATGCTAATTCATTTTCATCCATTTTCGCTCTGTCCAGTGTTGCATCAGTTATAGCCATTCCTTCCCTAATCAACTCAATTTTCTTAGCATTTTCTATGTTGAGAAGTGTTTCTTTTGTGCTGATGAGGAGTGTGCTACCAAGCGTGAGCCTCCTTTTCATGGTTGTCCTTCTCATCACAACTTTCCTCTTTCTATCATAATACATCACTTGTATATCGATGACCTCATCCACTGGCTCAAGAATCTACTGATCTCCCTAGGTTAGAGTGTTGCCTAGGCTTCTTGCCATATATATATGTTCTATGACCCACTCTTATAGTTCTCTAGTAGGGGCAACTTTTGTATGTCCTGGTGACTCGGCCTCCTACTGGGGTTCGTTGGTTGGTGGAGTCTCGACTTTAGGTGGGGAGGGGGGCAGAGGATCAACATTTATTTGAGGATCGAATATTGAGATGTTGATTTTTTATCACTGTGTTTCTCCTTCCTATTCACTAGAGCCCAACTCATCCTTGAAGCTGTCCTTCTTAGGTTGAACTCCCAATAGGTTGAGAAATTTAGTGTCCATAATGCTTTTGACGTTATTATCACCTTCTTGGGGAATTGAGGTCAAAGCTTCGGTATTTGGAGCAGATGTTCCCCTTGGTTCTCCCTCCTCTGTGTTTGGTAATGGGGTTATGAGTGAAGCCCTTGAGCTTTCCTCATTGTCATATATGGTAATTAGTTCTATGAGGACATTGGACACATCTTTCCCACTTAATGTTCTTGTTCCCCCTATCTGTGTTGTAGCAAAAACCAACGAGCTTACTTTTTGTGACATAATTCTTGGGTTTTCTAGATGAGAGGTGTCCTCTAGTGGATTGGTCTCTATACCATTTAGCTCCTCTCTGAGATTGATTGTATTGAATGGGATGACCCTTAAGGGTTCTATCAAAGGGTTAAGTTGGGGGTCATTTTCTAACCTTTGTATGACTCTTTGGGCTTCATCTAGTAATAACATCCCTCTCCTCTGTGCCTCTGTGGCTTCTACTACTCTGTTTTCTTCCCTAACCCTGAGGTCTTCTTGAGTTATTTTTTCTATCATTTTAATTTTCTCATCCGTTGTCATTGCTTTAGATCTCATCATATTGGGGTTAGCCTTTCTCTGAAGCACCTCCTCCAAGTCCTTAGCACCCTTTGTAAATATTTTGTCTTTAAACTTATCATGGGCATACGACCAACATGAAGATACTTGTGATGCATGTTGAGGTACTAGGCCCCTTGGGTCATGTTTGGAAAATCAACTTGTGGGGAATCTATACTCCAACTGGCTCAAACCCTCTTGGTTTTATTGTGTAGTATCTTTTACCATGTAAAACCCTATATGAAAGCCATAGGGTATGAACGCTCTTTTTTTGTCCTTTAGTAGAGTGGGATTATAACCTTGTAGAATGGTTTGCAACATATTTCTCCCACAATGATCTGGTATGGGATGTGAGTGGGGAGTAAGTGTGGCGTGCCAGTGGCCCCAAACACTCTGATATAGGTGGTGGTTTTTTCTAGGTACTAGTGGACTAGTTTTGAAATCATTTTCTTGGTTGTTATTGTAAGCCTTGGGAATTATTTCTTAAAAAGAATGAAATGTAATCGAGCTATAAATTCATTTCATATAAGAGCATAAGATTTCTTGTACCTGTTTGAAAATGCTAAAATTGACTTGCACGGGTAGCTCCACAACATTCCATCTTAGATTCATTCCTGAAAAAATGTTCCTTGCATAGATCACGTCCAATAAGTATGATGCCATGTGAAAAGCTGACGTTTCTCCATCCTCTGGTGTTTGGGCCAGGGATGATTTTAAGGATGGAAATTTATATTAAAATGTAGAAACATGTGCTAATATTACTAGTTCTTAATATTCAAAATGTAAAATGCTTGGCGATAGTTTTGTAAAAATATTCAAATTTCTAAGGATTTTATATACTTTCTATAAACTTTTGGCTATTTTTAAGGTAAATAATTTTATTCTATGGAATTTGGGTGAATCATTTTTAGAAAAAATGGAAATTGGCGAATCATTTTTTTGGAAAAACATGGAAAATTAGCCCAATTGCGAAATTTAGCCCCTAAAATCATCTATGATTTGGGCTTGCAATATGTTGGTGCTCAATTGTTTCGAAATTATCGCTCCCCATTTGAAGCTTCTACTGGAGATTTCCACAGTGTATGCCAGGGGAATCCATTCTTCTGAAACCTTGGCGCAATCCCTTTCCCTGTATAATCGAAAAATCAAATCCATTAGATAAATATAGGGCTCTCTGAGATTGGTCATACCATACCATCCATTACTCTTGTTTGTAAACTTCTTATCTTCTTTCCACCATGAGGCCATCAGGTTGTTGTTGTCATGGAACTCATAAAATTTTACCACAAAATCAATATCAAATATTTCCTCTGAGTCTTTGAGTTCATAGTATTTATGGACCTCTATTGGGAGAAAAAATCCAACACATCCACCATTTTCATGATTGACCACATACTTCATAGCATCCATGTGGTTGATTATCCACCCCAGGGTCTCAATGCAAGGCAAGACCGTGGTTCGATAGGATACCATGTGCAGGAATGATCATCGAATTTTCATGAATACTTGGTCATCGAGCATTCTAACATCCAGGTCACTGTGTGGTGTAAACTCTAGGTAATATTCCCAGTTGATTCTGTTAAAAAAATATCCCCACTGCGGGAGCACCATTTTTGATCTAGTTCTTGCTCCTATGTCACCGAATGCAGGAGGATGGGAAAGCACCCTCTTGGTAGACGTGTAGAAGACTGGTTCCACTTTAGTGGAAAAATCAAGTTGTCTAGTAGCGTTGGGTGAATATCCTTCACCAACCTCTACTTCTTTCAGTTTTAGTGCTCTTGGCAAGCCCCTGGTCATTGGCTTCCTTGGAGGCATTTTTCCTACAAAAAGAACATAATGAGATACCGGCTTGCAGAAATGATACTAGAATATAGACAATTTCGACTACCGAAATGTTACAAATGATTCATACCTCCTCTTCGCACAAGCTTAACCTGGTTTAGAATTATGAAAATCGACTGTGAGCTCTTGAAACGCTCTCTCGCTCCTTCGACTTCTCCGGGAA
This sequence comes from Picea sitchensis, assembly GCA_010110895.2. Lineage (NCBI taxonomy): Eukaryota > Viridiplantae > Streptophyta > Pinopsida > Pinales > Pinaceae > Picea > Picea sitchensis. Next base: position 38,642 of record SNQJ01S0020065.1, read on the forward strand.
TGAAAGAATTGTGTATAGAATGCTACGTTTGAATTTGTCTTTACAATTTAAACATAGAGTATAATTACCTTGTCCCATCATTTATTGAATTCAGGGCGTAAATGCGGTCTGCACAATCCATCACCAAGATCTGAATCATGCTTGAGATTAAATTCAATTGTAGGCTGACGACGCGGGAGAGGGGTACATCATAGTTCATCAGTGGTTTGAAACTCCTATTATTTGGTCGACGCGCGATATAGAAACATGTGTTGATCAAATCATTAATTGTCCTATTAAATAACATAAATCCAATCTTGTTTTCCATTGAAGGTGTTCCATCATACTGTTGATGTCCTATCATTTTTCTGATTTAAACAAGTGGATCGATGCCAAAGTTTTTCTAAGAAAATGTTCATTAATAGATTGTTTAGAAAAATCTCTAATGTCGACCTAGATGTTGATGGGTCCTAAATCCCTTAAGATCAACAATAGGAACCTAACCCGCCACCGAGGCCCAATTAGACTCTACAATGTTTAATAGTGGAATGGTTCTCCAGATCTTGCGATCCAACCAATTAACCGATGGACTTCATGTTTTCTTTTGAAGGCGTATCCTTTAGTTTGTAATTTCTTTTTTTTTATTTCCTCTTGGGTGGGACTGATATAAGATTGAAGCTGACATAAACCAACTTGACAACAAAACGAAAAAATGTTTTAACTACTAGATAATAGGCTGAGCTTAGGATAACCCGCTACTCAAGCATGCAGACAATGATTCTCTGCCATGGGCCTAGTAATAATACATTAACCATGTGAGCATCCAATTACTGTCTGAGATATTTTAATTATTAGAAAGAAAACACACATGCGATAAATAATGGCAAGTAAAATAATTCACCTACTCTGATCATCTATCACACAACAACACAACGAATCATCTTCATCATTAAAGAAAAGAAATGTAAAACATTGCATCAGATAACTTAATAATAGATTTAATATCTCTTACTCATTACAACATCCATTCATGAAATGAGAGAGGAAATAGTTCTTCTCCACATCCAAGCACACATGCATTTGATGAAAATATAACTTGTCTCTGGTCCAGAAGGACTTCTCAATTACGGGTAGCTCCAAAATAATTCTTAACAAACTAGAAAAGGAGAGTTTCTTGCAAAAACCATCGACCCTTGACTAATTGGTCGATGCTCTTATTTATAACATAAAATTAACTAAAAATAACAACTAAAGTGCAGTTAGGAAAAACAAAAACTTGCCATGTGGCGTTCTATCCTAACAAATTTGTAATAGTCATCTTGAGATACCACTTTGAAAGGGGTGACTCTTCTCATACTTTGACCAACTAATGAACAACTTCTCGCATGTGTTAGTGTATGGGAATGTGTGTTGTTCCATCGGGGATGCGTAAATTTCTCTGATTTCTACTGCATGTACCCTATACTTCACTAGACTAGTACTTATTTGTTGTAGCATAGCTTGAGCTCTGATAGGGTGTTCCATAAATTGTTGCACCTGCCCTGGTGCTGTGTCGGTCACATTTTCTATTATTTTGGCCCACGAAGGATATTAATTGGTTTGCAATTCGACTATGTCACACAAGTCAACAAATTCATCAGGTCTGTCGAACTTGGGGAGTCCAATATCTTTCATCAGCCTGTTTATTTTTCTGACTGAATTTATTTCATATTTCTCGACGAGGTTACCAAGACAATATTTTCTCAATAGTTGGAGGCGTCTTTCTTGTAATCGGAATTAAAATTGTTTAGAGATTTCATACAGATCAACACTTGGAAAAATATGTGTATAAAGCGTAAGCATGAAGAATCCAGACTGGTGCATACCTGTAAATCTTGTTAAACCTGGTTGTTTTCTTATGTGATCTCTGCGACCCTTCAAATTTCCTACACCATTTATATTAGCGCCATCATTTTTCTCTCCAGTTAGGGTGAGTTACATCCGCGCGCCACAGTATGAAATATTAGGTACAAAAAACATGAGAGTCGAAGTCACGCTAGTGGTCGGTTGGCATTTGGCCTCGAGAAAGGATGTCAGAGCCAAACATGTGCCAAAAGTACAAGTATGTTCCAAAAGGGTTGGATCCTGTCATAAGGGAAGGCGTTAAGCGCCTCAGGTTGAGGCAAGTTTCTCAAACAAAGGTCACATCAACAAGTGCATCAACCATCATCAGTTCATCATGGAGGCTAGGGAATTAAAAAAAATCGAGGTGATTGTACCACACACCCTCTGCAACTCCTATCAGTTGCATCTCACATGCCCCAGATCATACCCGTCACGCGGATGTAACACAAATATTATTTAAAACATCTCATTGCCAGGAATTCAGTGTTCGCTGACACGTTTCGAGTCACTGCCCACTCTGTTATAAATTCTATATGTTATCCATGTGTTCTACTTAAAAGCCGAGATTATGCATTGTTTGTAATTCATCTCGAGAGTCCAGTCTGATCAAATTATTCTCTTTGGTCCCTTATCAAGTCACCCAAGCGCAAAGCAGATATGTTTTAGCACTATGGAAACTCCTAAAAACACAAGATGGGGCCTGCGAGGCAGTTGAAGTGCCAGTATTGAGCTCTAAAATTCCTGGGACTCGTTCTTATATGCAGTGGGTGTTCCCAAGGATTCAAAGGGAGATTCCTACCTTGATGCAGAAACGATGGTATTTCCTCGTGTGGAGGTTGAAATGAAATAAGTTACGCTCGAAGGACATAGGTCTGAAGCCATGCTTCCTCAACAATAGATACTGCAGAGGAGAGGAAGGCCCAGGAAGAATAAGGAAGTTGGGAAAGACCAAATCCTGATTGGGTTGAGCACAAGATCAGTCTATGAGGAGTTATTAATGCACGTTATCTGGATAGAGCCTATTGAAACAACAAGTTGGGGAAGTGAGAGAAGAACGAGGAGGATGGATGCCTTGGGTTCTAATGTTCAAGAGCCTAATAAATAGCTGGAGTAGGCACAACTTGCCATTGCTGAACTCTACCAAGAAAATAGAGAATTACGATGACAGTTGGAGACAAAGACCCTTGAGGTGTTAGCACAACAAGGTTGTGAAGGGAACATAACCCAGCTGAAGAGGCAACTTCAGGAAGCACAATATATGATCGTGCAATTGAACGAAACACAAAGGGTGTTGGAAGAACAAAATATGAAAACACCTCAGCGAGTGCGAAGTAGCCGGGGAGAAAGTCCGTACAGAAGAGGCATGATTGGCGAACTCTATTTTGTATTCTCAGACGTGACACAAAATTTTTCTAGTTTCCCTTTTTGCGAAAATATTCATGTTCTTAATGTAACCAGGTTGGTTGGCCAAAGGAGTAGACAGTGTCTACTGTATGTAACCTGAGCTCGATAGAAATATAATATATACTGCATCGTTTCTTTTCTTTGCATGTGTATCTACTGTGTTCTTTGTCCAAATTTTCTTGTAATTTGTTAGCCTCGATTTTATACTTAGTATTGCTCCAAGTTGCTTTGTATTTTCATTGATATCCTTCCACAAAAAACCTCCAACACTAATTGATTTCATCGTAAGACACTGATGTGGCACCAATGACTTGGGATGCATGGTACTGAAGACTAAGAACTTAGTTCGCGGGTAATTTTTGGACTTGGGACTTTGTTCAAGTCGAGCTCTCTAAGATGAACTTGGGACTGCCGATGCTAAAAAGGTATTGGGGCTCGGCCTTCAATAATAAACCTATTGCGTAGTTTCCTTGTGATTTATCATCCTTGAAAACCTCCAATACCAAAAAATTTTCAAAAGTCGGTGATCGACGATAACATTTCTTTCTTTGCTCAACGCTTACTCTTTTCGTCCTTTTTCGACGTCGAAGGGAATCGGTTGTTGGTGATATCCTTGTGTGATGTATTTTGCAAACGAAAACTTCCTTTCATCGACGCGATGTGGATCGACACTCGGATACTGTGGTTTTCTCGAGTGATTTTCTTTCATCTTTAAATATTCCTGATGTCGAATCGTTGAGAGCGTCGAGTAAAATTTATGGTTGTTGTTTCTTTGATTAAATGTTAGTTTTTTAATTTATGGGTTTTCTCATGTTCAAGAAAACTTTGAGAGACTTAAATGAGAAACAAAATGATAAGTAAGGGCAACATTTTCATACTAAATTCGAATTTAGACAGTGCAAAAGATCAAGTGGTACCAAAAAAGAAAAATTTGACATGGCATTTTTAGGGTGTGTTGAGTGCTCAAAAAATGGTGACTTACTAGGAAAAAGAAGAATTTGTGTTCCTCCCTTGTGGCTCGGATGATGTAAAAGATGGTGGAGAAATTAACTATTTTTAAATTAGAGCCTCTTTTACCCTTGCATTTGAAATTCCCTGGTTGATTCTTCCGGGTCTTCCTGTGGGGTTTTTTAACCTTTGTTCCACCTTTGTTTCCTGTAAACTTGACTTGTGCCCTCTTTTACAAAAGTCTAGTAAAGTATTCATTGGCATGGAGCCTTTAGTTACCCTTACTCATTTTCTATGGTGTTTCTCCACTACCATTGAGCGTTCATAGCCCTAGTAGAGTCACCCCAACATCGCAGACCTTGCTCAGCTGCCAGCGAGCATCCATAGTGATGCAAGAGCATCACCAACAACAAGCAAGCGTGGGGCAAGTGCCAGCACATTTTGGCACATGATAAATTGTTTGAAATGTTTGAAGTTCGATACGCCAAACGCAAATGAGACAATTAATAAAAGAGCATACTTGTAGATTGTAATTAGACTTTGAGCGTCCTGCTCTCATCTGAAGGACTAAGAGGCATTTATGCTAGTAAATAAGTAGGTAGCTTTGAATTCTTATATTACACAGTTTTAGGAGCTGGAGGGAAAATAGATATAGACACCCTCACTTGTATCATTGTAACATTATTAGCAGTATTATCAATTGAAGAGAGCATAGAGAAGAAGAAGCAGAGAGCTGTGTAGAGAAAAAAAAAACCCATGTACAGAAGTTCTGGATTAATACAAAGATATTTAGTTCAGACTCATGGTGTTTAATTGCTTTCTGTGTTTATACATGTTGATTGATATGTTCTTGTTTACTCTTGGTTATGCATTTGCTTTGATGCGTGAATGTATGATTTCATATTTGATGTCTGAAATCTGAAGAGAGGGAGAGCAAGGAATGAGTTTCAATTATTTCTCTGTCTGAGCAAGAGTTTTCCTGCAAGGAGTGCAGAAGAATTGTTCGCAAGGTGTGCAGTGATAGAAGTCAGAGTTTGTCTCTAAAAGCTCAGGAGGGATAGCATTGTTCTCATTCTTGCAGTAGTTCAATTCAAGCACAGGAGCTGTGCAAGGAGTGCGCAGGCTGAGTGAAGTCTCAGTGTTTGCAACCTAAGCGAAATTGTTGAAGGACTATTGTCGCAGGGAGTGCACAGAGTCTAAGAATTCAAATACTTGGAAGTATTTGAAGAATTGCCGCAAGGAGTGCTCATAGGAATTTTCCAAAAGGACTTGAGGATTTTTCAATCAAGCTCAAGAGGGATAGGATATTCTAAGTTGTCGAAGAAAATCTCAAGAGAGATAATGCCTTGAAGTATTGGAAGAAGGAGAAACAACGTTGGTTTGTTGGTGGACCAGTTCCATGGAAGAACCCTTCGTTCATTTTGTAGGAATCGTCAAGGAGGAATTTGACGGTCAGAATTCTCCGTGGAGGATTCACGAGGTCCCGAAAGCCGTCAGATCTTGTAGAGGAGCAAGAAGGTTACGGTGAGTGTTTTTTTTTAAAGTGTAAATCTCAGGAGAAATAGGGCCGTTGGATCGCCCGTGGATACTCACTTCATAGTTCAGAGGTTTGAAGGTGTAGAAGAATCCGACAACACCGAGTGGACAGGTGGCATACTTGTCGATACGGGGGTCAAACCTTTGTTGACCATTTCGGGGTTTCATGAGTTGGAGAACCGAAAGCCTTGTAGTGAGATTTGCAAAATCGTGAAAGGCGAAGTCCCAAAATAGAGAAGGAATCTAAGTTGTTCGCTGGAAGAGGGACACATGTCACGAGATCCTCTCTATCGGGGATTCAGACATTGGGTTTCAGCAAAGGAATTCTCTTGACTTTGTGAGTGGCGAAGTCACGAGAAGATCGGGACCATCCATTCAAAAAGGACAGGTGGCAGAGATCTAGAGATCTCGCGAACTCAGAGGTTTGCAGGGTGAGAGCCCAAAAGTTGGGTTCTCCAAGTCGCAAAGTCGTGAAATCGCGAGGAGCGAGGATAGCCATTAGATCCAGGTCACGGGAGGACCGTTGGATCAGGAACCCCATCGCATTTCGTGTGTTCGGGGGTTTGGAGGTCAAGAGGAGTTACTTTCGATTGAAAAAGTCACGAAGTGACGAGAGTCGAGGCACGAGTGTGGACGCACGGAAAAACCTCAAGGTGGGGCCTAGGAAGTAGATCGGCGGACACACATCACCTAGTGAATGGATTCAATGCTCCGTTGAATTCTCGCGTCTCGGGGATTTGCGAGATAAGAGAGTAAGAGTTCAACCTTTGAACTCACGAAGTGGTGAGTTGGAAGAGGCATTGGAATTTAAGCCTAGCATGTGGTCACACACACAGAGGGTGCTGACAGAGAAGATCCATAACCATTTCACAATCTCGGGTATCACGAGATTGGGGAAAAAGAGTCGGGAGTCACGACTCACGAACTCGCGAGATTGTGAACTGTGAAAAGGACCTGTGGATCGATAAATTGTAGATTCCAGGAGGAATATGAAAGAGTTGATCCATCTCTAAGGGGTTAAAGAACGATCCTGTGAGTGGATCTCGGTCCGAGGGCTGATAGGTCTACGTCAGTGTGGTATCAGAGCTTGACTCTATTTGTATATTTCAGATAGGGAAAACGAGAAAGAAAATCTCAACCATGCCGCCAAGAAGAAGGGACAGGCAAACACCCGATCCGCCAGAGGATAGGGAAATGCCAAGAGGAAGGGGTAGGCAGATACCAAACCTAGCCATGGAAAGAGATATGCGTGACATACGCACCAGACTTGAGGACATGGAGACAACACAGAGTCACATAGTTGGTGTTGGAGATGTCATTGATTCTGAAAGTGAAGATGAAGCTGGACATGAAAGAGAAGAAGTTATAACAGAAGATGCAGTAAATGAATGCCTGATTAGGGTTGTTGCAAGAATGGGTGCTAAGGAAAAAATGGATATTCTAGTATATGAAGGAAATCTGGATGTTGAAGATCTTCTATACTAGATTAGAGCTCTAGACACATATTTTGACTATGAGGATGTCGAGGAAGACAAAAAGGTCAAACATGTTGTCACAAGACTTAAAGGACATGCAGCATTGTGGTGGGATGAGCTACAAGCTGACAGACACTACAAAAGAAAGAAGAAGATCAAGAGTTGGGATAGGATGATCGTGAAGATGAAGGAGAAATTCATTCTCAGGGATTACCAAATTACTCTGTTTCAAAGAATGCAAAATTTGAGACAAAAGAGGATGTCAGTAAAGGAATATACTAAAGAATTCTACAGGCTGAACATCAGGGCAGGTCATCGCGAAAGTGATGATGAAAAAGTTTCCATGTACATGAATGGTCTGAGATATGACATTCAGGATGAGATGAGCATGATGACCATCCGAACGGTGGAAGATGCTTATCAAATGGCTCTAAAAGATGAAGAGAAGATGAGCTGAAAACAAGGTCAAAGAGGTCGAGGCAGAAGTCAAGCCAGAGGCAAACCAGTTGTCTAGGATAGAAATCAAAAACCTAAGGAAGAGTGGAAGAAACCTCAGACTCAAACTGAGAGAGGTGGAAGCTCACAGAGAGGGCATCATACTAAACATAGAGGTTAGTATGTTGATGGAAACATTTTTCCTCGTACCAGAGGTAGAGGAAGAGGAAGAGGTGGAGTGGTGAAATGCTTCACATGTAGAAAGAATGGACACAAGTCTTATGAATGTCTAGATAATAATAAAGAAGGTGGTGAAACTCACATTACCGAAGCACAGAGGCAGGATGTTGAGGCAGAAGATGCTGAAGGCGGAAGATCACTGATGATGTGAAAATTTCTCTTAACACCAGAGAAGGAGGTGGAGAGTTTGGTGCAAAGGAACAATCTTTTTCGGACTGCTTGCAAGACCAAAGACAGGGTATGCAAAGTCATTGTGGACAGTGGTAGCACAGATAATCTCGTTTCTACAGAGATGGTAGAAAAGTTGGAGCTAGAGACTATTGAACATCCAAGCCCATACAGAGTTTCATGGCTACAAAAAGGACATCAGGTAAATGTCACTAAACAATGTTTAGTTGAGTTTAAAATAGGAGGGTATAAAGATGAAATACTCTGTGATGTTATTCCCATGTATGTTTGTCATCTATTGTTGGGTAGACCATGGAAATATGACAAAAATGTGATTCATGATGGGAGGAAGAACACATACACCCTAGAGAAGAATGGGAGAACTCACATGTTGCTTCCAATCAAAGACAAGGAAGTAAAACCTGAAGTAAGCAAAACTGTACTTCTTATGAATGGGAAGGAACTTCTTACAGAGGTTAAGAAGAAGGAGGAACCACAATTAATTGTGGTCAGGAAGCCTAAAATCGTTTTAACCAGTACAAGGGTAGATGATTTACCGAAAGAGGTTTAGAAACTGTTGGAAGAGTTTGCTGACATAATAGTGGAAGAACTACCTCATTCGTTGCCACCGAATAGAAGTGTGAGTCATCATATTGATCTCATACCTGGAGCTAGTTTACCAAACAAAGCAACGTACAGATTGACACCACAGGAGAATGAAGAGGTCAAAAGACAGGTCCAGGACTTAATGGACAAGGGATTGGTTAGAGAAAGCTTGAGTCCATGTGCTATTCCGATAGTGCTCAGTCCAAAGAAAGACGGAGGCTGGAGGATGTGTATAGACTCAAGGGAAATTAACAAGATTACCATCAGGTATAGATTCCCATTGCCAAGAATGAACGATTTGATGGATTGCTTGAGTGGGGCCAAATTTTTTTCGAAGATTGATTTGAAAAGTGAATATCACCAGATTCGTATGAGAGAAGGTGATGAATGGAAGACATCATTCAAAACTAATGAAGGATTGTATGAATGGCTTGTTATGCCATTTGGCCTAACGAACACACCAAGTACTTTCATGAGATTGATGAATGAAGTCCTGAAGGATTTCATTGGAAAATTTTCCATTGTGTATCTTGATGACATACTGATTTTTAGTAAAACAGAGGCAGAGCATCTGAAACATTTGGCTATAGTGATTAAGAGGCTACAGCAAGAGATGTTGTTGATAAATATGAAGAAATCCTCATTCATGAAGACAGAGCTCATTTATTTGGGGTTTGTTATTTCTGCAGATAAATTGAGGATGGATCCAGATAAGGTGGAGGTAATTAAGAATTGGCCATCACCAAAGAGTATATTTGAGGTGAGAAGTTTTCATGGATTGGCTAGTTTCTACCGAAAGTTCATCAGAAATTTTAGTGGAATTAGTGCACCAATGATGGACACAGTGAAGAAGAGACACAGGTCTTTTCACTGGATAGAAGAGGTTGAGAAAAGATTCAATTTGTTGAAGAAGAAAATCAAAGAACAACCAATTTTGGTGTTGCCGTATTTTAAAAAGACATTTCAGGTAAAATGTGATGCAAGTGGATTTGCAATAGGGGCAGTCTTGAGCCAAAAAGACAGACCGATAACATACTTTAGCGAGAAGCTAAATGAAGCGAAAGTGAAATACTCCACGTATGACAAGGAGTTCTATGATATTATCCAGGCATTGAGGAAGTGGAGGAACTATTTGATTCCTAAGGAGTTTGTCTTATATAGTGACAATCATGCTTTTGAATTTGTGACTCAACATGAGAAGTTGAATCAAAGACATGTTAAATGGGTTGAATACATGAAGAACTTTACTTTTGTAACTAAGCATATTTCTGGAACTGCTAACAAAGTTGTTGATGCTTTGAGCAGGAAATGTTTGTTGTTGCAAGAGTTCAGAGTCAAAACACTGGGTTTTGATGATCTCAAGAACATGTACAGAGATTATCCAAATTTTAAGGAGGCATATGAAGCAGCTGAGTCAGGGACAGAAGTTAGTGGACAGAGTACATGGTCCAGGATGGATTGCTATTCAGGAGTAATCAACTTTGTATTCCAAAATGCTCCACGAGGGAGAATTTGCTAAAGGAGAAACATAATGGAGGATTGGTTGGGCATTTCGGTCATGACAAGACATTCTAAAAGTTAAATGAGTCATATTTTTGGCCAGTAATGAGAGTAGAAATCAAAATATTCGTGAACATATGTAGAATTTGTCAACATTCAAAAGGGAAGAGGCATAATGCAGGTTTTTATCAACCGTTACCCATACCTGATAGGTCGTGGGATGCAGTAAGCATGGACTTCATATTGGGGCTGCCAAGAACACAAAGAGGGTTTGACTTGATCTTTGTAGTGGTATATAGATTTTCTAATATGGCACACTTCATACTGTGTTAGAAAACCAGTGACGCAACTCACATTGTGAATCTATTTTTCAAAGAAGTCATTTGACTTCATGACTTGCCAAGGAGCATAGTTTCAGATCGAGACACCAAGTTCATGGGACACTTCTGGAGGAACTTATGGAAAAAGTTGGGAACAAACCTTTTGTTCAGTTCAGATTATCATCCTCAGATGGATGGGCAGTGTGAACAAAAGTTTGGGAGACTTGCTGAGGAGCTTGGTGACAGAACACCACAGTCAGTGGGATAATATTCTTCCACAGGCGGAATTTTCTTACAATGATTTAATCAACAGAAGCATAGGGCAGAGTCCATTCCAAATTGTTTATGGGACACAACCAATAGGAGTATCTAAATTGAGATATTCAGAATAGAATGCAACTAGGAGTGCTAGTGTAGAAGATTTTTCCGAAGCAATGAAGCAAATTCACAGCCAGGTGAAGGAGCGATTGCAGAACTTGAGCCAAGAGTATAAGCTCAAAGCAGATCAACACAAGAGACAACTTCAATTTGAGGTTGGTGATTTGATTCTGGCACATCTGAGAAAAGAAAGGTTTATGAAGGGGACATATAACAAACTAAATATGAAGAAGATTGAACCATGTAAGGTCTTGAAGAAATTCGAGGAAAATGATTATGACATTGAATTGCCCGATGGGATAGGAATTTCTCCGATATTCAATGTCTCACATTTGTACCCATACAAGGTTGGAGTAGACAGTGAACAACCAGAGGTTCAGTGGACAAAATAGATGCCAGTTGCAGAGAAGCCATAGATGGAAAGCATACTGGACAAAAGAGTTGGTAAAAGGACCAGGAGAAAGGAATACTTTGAATACTTGGTCAAGTGGAAGGGACATATAGTTGAATATGCCAGCTAGGAGAATGAAGAAGAGATCCAAAAGCATGGATAGACCATGTGAGAACTCATGGACAGGAGCCCATGAAAATTTTCAAGCGAGGGAGTATGATGCAGGAGCATCGCCAACAAGCAGCGAGCGTGGGGCAAGTGCCAATGCATTTTGGAACATGATAAATTGTTTGAAATGTTTGAAGTTTGATACACCAAACGTAAATGAGACAATTAAGAAAAGAGCATACTTGTATATTGTAATCATACTTTGAGAATCCCACTCTCATTTGAAGGACTAAGAGTCATTTATGCTAGTGAATGTAAGTAGGTATCTTTGAATTCTTAGATTAGATAGTTTTAGCAACCGGAGGGAAAATGGATATAGAGACCCTCACTTGTATCATTGTAACATTATTAGCAGTATTATCAATCGAAGAGAGAATAGAGAAGAAGAAGCAGAGAGCTGTGTAGAGAAAAAAAAACCCATGTACAGAAGTTCTGGATTAATACAAAGATCTTTAGTTCAGACTCATGGTGTTTAATTGCTTTATGTGTTTATACATGCTGATTGATATATGCTTGTTTACTCTCGGTTATGCATTTTCTTTGATGCATGAATGTATGATTTCATATTTGATGTCTAAAATATGAAGAGAGGGAGAGTAAGGAATGAGTTTCAATTGTTTCTCTGTCTGAGCAAGAGTTTTCTTGCAAGGAGTGCAGAAGAATTGTCCACAAGGTGTGCATTGACAGAAGTCAGAGTTCGTCTCTGAAAGCTCAGGAGGGATAGCATTGTTCTTATTCTCATAGGAGTGCAAGTCAAGCATGGGAGCCATGCAAGGAGTGTGCAGGCCGAGTGAAGTATCATTTTTTGCAACCTGAGCTAAATTATAGAAGGACCGCTGTCGCAGGGAGTGCGCAGAGTCTAAGAATTCAAATACTTGGACGTAGTTGAAGAATTGTCACAAGGAGTGCGCATAGGAATTTTTCCAAAGGACTTGAGGATTTTTCAATCAAGCTCAGGAGGGATAGGATCTTTGAAGCTGTCGAAGAAAAGCTCAAGAGAGCTAATGCCTTGAAGTATTGGAAGAAGGCACAACAACGTTGGTTTGCTGGTGGACCAGTTCCGTGGAAGAACCCTTCATTCATTTCGCAGGAATCATCAAGGAGGAATTTGACGGTCGGAATTCTCAGTGGAGGATTCGTGAAGTCCTGGAAGCTGTCAGATCTTGCAGAGGAGAAAGAAGGTTACGGTGAGTGTTTTTTTTTTAAAGTGTGAAGCTCGGGAGAAATAGGGTCATTGGATTGCCTGTGGATACGCACTTCGGAGTTTAGAGGTTTGAAGGTGCAGAAGAATCTGACAGCACCGAGTGGACAGTTGGCATACTTGTTGATACGGGGGTCAAACCTTTGTTGACCATTTCACTATTTCGTGAGTTGGAGAACTGAAAGCCTTGTAGCGAGATTCACGAAATTGCAAAAGGCGAAGTCCCAAAATAGTGAAGGAATCTGAGTTGTTCGCTGGAAGAAGGACACGTGTCACAAGATCCTCTCTATCGGGGATTCAGACATCGGGTTTCAGAGAAGGAAGTCTCTTGACTTCGCGAGTGGTGAAGTCGCAAGAAGATTAGGACCATCCATTCAAAAAGGACAGGTGGCAGAGATCTAGAGATCTCGCGAACTCGAAGGTTCGCAGGGTTAGAACCCAAAAGTTGGGTGCTCCAAGTCGTGAAGTCGTGAAATTGTGAGGAGCGAGGATATTCGTTGGATCCAAGTCACAGGAGGATAGTTGGATCAAGAACCCCATCACATTTTTCATGTTTGGGGGTTTCAGAGCTTGAGAGGAGTTACTTTCGATTGCAAAAGTCGCGAAGTGACGAGAGCCCTGGCACGAGTGTTTATGCATGGCAGAACCTCAAGGTGGGTCCCAGGAAGTAGACTGGTAGATGCACGTCACCTAGTGAAGGGAGTCAACACTTCGTTGACTTCTTGTGTCTCGGGGATTCGCGAGATAAGAGCGTAAGAGTTCAACCTTTGAACTCATGAATTGGCGAGTTGTGAGAGGCACTGGCATTTAAGCCTAGCCGGTGGTCACACACACAGAGGGTGCTGACAAAGAAGAGCCATAACCATTTCATGATATTGGGTATCGCGATATTGGGGAGGAAGAGTCGGGAGTCACGAATCACGAACTTGTGAGATTGCGAGCTATGAAAAGGACCTGTGGATCGATAAATTGCAAATTCTAGGAGGAATCCGAAAGAGTCGATTCGGCTCTAATGGGTTAAAGAAAGATTCTGTGAGTGGATCTCGTTTCGGGGGCCAATAGGTATGTGTCACATAGCCCCGATGGAGATATCTTCATACCCTCTCCTACTGTGCACTCATTTTATAAAGTAAATTTTATTTCGACAGAATGCCATGAGCGAGTGGTAGAGGATGACGTCTGTTATTTTGCAAGATGAGATGGTTAAGGTGAAACTTAATAGATTTTTATTTGAGGTGCATGTAGTCCTTTACATCTTTCCTTCTTTCCCTTAATGTCTTACCAAACCACTAAGCAGGCACTTCTAACATTTATCCAAAGTTGTTCATTTGCGCAGGTTAGATAGAGAGACCCTCGAAACAACTGCAAGTTCTTTAGCGCTTCTTGTGTTGTATGTGAGCGATGAGTTAGGAACAAAGTTTGATATGTCGCATGATATAAGGCCAACCATTTTCTTGCTAAACACAACTTTCAAAAGTGCTAAAATAAAACCAAAAGAAAACAAATAACATTTTGAAATCAACATAGCTAAAGCAAAATCATGAAGACAAAATCATTTTTTTTGTTTTTGATTTTTTAATGGAAATATTGGTTTAGGGCTTGGCCATTTACTGGGAGGGAATTAGGTTCCCTCCTCATATTATGTAACCGATAAGTTCCTTCCCCAATATTCTCAGCCACTCGAAAAGTTTCGAGCCATAGATTATGAAACTTAGAATGTTTTCCTTTAGGCTCGTTTTCTCTGTCCCATTTTATGACTATGTCTCCCACTTCAAAATTCTTTTGTTTAGCCTTATGCTTGTCAAACCATCTTTTAACTATCTATTGGTGGGCTATGAATTTTGATTTATATTTCTCTCTTTCTTCTTCTAACATGACCAGGGTGTCAATTATTTGTTGTAAGGTTGATGAGGGATGTTTCCCGGACTCCTACGCGAGTTGAAGGGATGGGAAATATAGTCCATTTGGGAGAATGGATTCCTGTTTGTATACTATAAAGTATTGGGAATTACCTATAGCTTCCTTGGGTGTAACTCTATCTTCACATAGAGCATTATGGAGCAGATTATGCCAATTCCTTTGGTTTTATGCAACTATCTTCTTCAAAATCCTCACTAGGTTCTTTTTAGTTGATTATTCCACTCTGTTTCCTTGTGGATAATAATTCGTCGAGTATCTAATTATGATTCCTTTTTCTAGTGAAAAATCTGTTAATAAGGCGGAATAAAAGTAAGTTGTTTTGTCGAAAACAAGAACAAAAGGGACACACAATCTTGTGATTAATTGTTGTTCTATGAATTGTATCACTACCTTCTCGTTCACGTCAGTTAGAGGAATGGCTTCTGCCCACTTCATGAAATAATCGGTTGTAGTAAGAATGTATTTGTGTTGTATCAAAGATATTGGGGTAATCCCTCCTATGATATCTAACCCCCATTTCTCAAAAGGCTTAGAAATGGTCACCGGTTGCTCTCCTCTCTCTCCTAGCGCTCAATTGACAAATCTTACAGTTTCTAGTGTATGCATGGGCATCTTTGAACAAAGTGGGTCAATAATAGAAAACTCTCAATATCTTATGAGCGGTAGTGTGTCCTGCAAAATGTCTGTCGGTAGGGTCATCATGGAGTTCCTTCAGAACTTTGTCTGTGTCTATACATTTGAGGCATCTTAAAAGTACCCCATCATAATTAACCCATAAGAGTATCGAATTTATGATGTGATATTGCGTAGATTTTAACCCAAGAGCTCTCCTTTCCCTGGGATTTAGGTCTTTTGGGAAAGTCCCATGATGCATGAGATAAGTCAATTTCTAATACCAAGACTCTTATCCTAGGGAAATGTATGAAGCTTCACCACACCATAGTGTCATTTTATTATCCCATTCGGGGTCTTCATTTACTTGGTCTTGAGCTTCAACTACCATCTTACATAGCCCTTGTCCTTTAACTAGTTTGGCAAGTTTTATATCTAGATAAAATTCCTAAACTACTTCCATCCAGTTTCTTCTTCTTTCCCCCATCTCTTATTGAGTAAATAGAGATTGGACTGCAGGGTGAGGCACAATTACTTAGGTGTGATTCTTGAGGATGTACGATCTGAAATGTTTTACTGCCTTATAAACCACATAAGCCTGTTTATTTATAGCAAGGTAATTTAGTTCATATCCTTGGAGGTTATTTCTCATGAACGACACTGGGGCCTTGTTGTTGTCATCATCCTTCTGAGTCAAAACTGCAGCTAAAGATTGATCGGAGGTGAATGTGTAGAGGAAACAATCCTTGCTGAAATTGGGACTCCACAACATGGGGTCTTGGGATATATCGGTCTTAATATCACTGAAGGATTTCTTTCATTCATCATCCCACCTAAATTGAGAATCTTTAGGAATCATCTTTTGTAAGGGTTTGATAGTTTCCCCGAAATCGGGGGTGATTTTCCTCAGGAAATTGATTTTTCTGAAGAATGACTGCATAGATTTATTATTGTGAGGCAAAGGGAGTTGAGCTATGGACTTAATCTTTTATGGGTCTATGTGAATGCCTACTTGAGATATAATGTGACCTAACAACTTTCCTTCTTCCACACCAAAGATGGTTTTCTTAGGGTTTAAATATATACTGTATTTTCTAGACCTTTGGAAAATCTAGGTTAGGTGTTGGATGTGCTCCTCTCTGTTCTTTGAATACACAGTTACATCGTCAAGGTACACTACCACACACTTGTTGATCAGTCCCCAAAATGCTACGTCCATGGCCCTTTGGAAGGTTCTAGCTGTGTTTATTAATCCAAAGAGCATGTGTTTGTAAGCGAAAGTTCCCCACTTGGTTCAGAAGGTGGTTTTTAAACGGTCTTCCTCTGAAACCAGAGCTTGGTTGTAACCTGAGAAACCTTCCAGTAGAGATAAAATATTATAGCCAGACACGGTCTGCAATATTTTCTCCATCGGCGGGACTAGGTAGTTGTCTTTTTCTGAACCTCTATTGAGGTTCCTAAAATCTATTCATAAGCAGATTTCTCTTGACTTTTTCCTCATAGGAACCAAATTTTCTACCAACACAGAATGCCTAACCTGGAAGATAATTTTGGCATCTAAAAGTTTCTTCAACTCCTGACACATGAGAGGTTCCAGGGATGGGTGATACTTCTAGAGCTTCTGTTGGAAGGGTTTCACTTCTGGTTTTAACGGGATAGTGTGTTGAATGGTGCAGGTATCATAAGTTTTCAGATCTTGGTAGGACCATGAAAATAAATCTTGATATTGTTTGAAAATTTTGATATAAGCCTTCCTTTCCTTATATTTATTCGTACCAAGATTCATAGTTTTTTGGTTTTCTGGGGTTCCAAGATTTATAATTTCATGCATGGGAAAGGAGCTACCAGTCTTCGCATTTTTGGGCCCCTTAAACCATTCTTTCAGATAAAAAAGATTTTATAAGTTAGCTATCCCCTTCGGCATTGTGTGAGACTTTGATTTGTCGGTTGGTTGACCCATCCAGGGATCAATTTCTATTGATTGTTCCTGGAATACTTCGTCGTCAATAACCAAGTCTTTAAAATTATCCTGGTTAGTCAGAAAGTTTATGATCTGCTCATCCCCTTCAAAGACCTTCCAATTAGAAATTTCGTTAGGCACCGATGGTTTGTAGATTAGTTCCACAGTGAATCGAGAAGCTTCATAATCTTCTAGATGTGATAGCCTCGAGGCAACGGTGACCAGAGAATCAACAAGAATGTTCTTCACTCTGGGAATTGCTGAAATGTTGAAAGCTTCAAAATTCTCTATTAGCCTGTGCACCTCCTGTTGGTAATTCTTAATGTGTGGAGAATTTCAATGTATAGTATTCCTTACTTGCCTAACTATAATCTCATAATCTCCAAAAACCATCAATTATTTGATGTTTAAATCTATGGATTTCTTTAATCCTTGCACTAGAGATTCATACTCAGCGGTGTTGTTTGTGCATTCAAATTCTAGTCTACAGGATAGGAAATTACGTTTACCCTTTGGATCAATGAGGATGCACCCTGACCCAGATCCTTGTTGTGATTTATATCCATCAAAGTATATGGTCCAAATTCATGAACAAAAGTTATCCATTTCTTCTTTCTTATTAATTTATGGCTTACTTGTTTGTTCCGTGACTTCTAGCACAAGTTCTTGATAGGATAGAGTTTCTTCTTTTGGTATCAACAATTCATATTGAAACACCATTTCAGAATTCTGAGTGAGAGGGACATCAGATGAAAGAGGGAAGAAGTTCCTGAAGTAGGAATCATAGGAATAATTGTCCAGCATAGGAAAATCTGTCGATGAGGGTTTGTTTAGGGTTTCTAGATCAGTGACAATATGTTTCAAATATTTTTCTCTATCAATCTTGATCATATTCTTATGTCCTTTTAATGGTAGCCAAAGGTGTGCCCAGTTTGTACTAAAGTATCCATTTAACGTTTCAAACTAGTCTTGGCTTAACAATAATCCATAAGCTTCTGGGATGTCTATTATAATGATGTCAATCACTTGTACGAACTTAGGATGCATGGATACTCTGATCATTAAATATTTGAGTTCTCCCATGACCTTCACCTGGGTTCTATCTAATTGTATTACATGCTTGTCACTCTTGAGAGGAATTGTGTTTAGTTTTTTACAGATAGACAAAGGTATAATGTTAGAGGATGCTCCTGAATCGACCAAACAGTTATGGATATTCCTATTGAAAACTTCAAACATTAAAAGGAAGGGTGGGACAAAAGGTCTTCCCTTCTTGTCCTCCAAGCAAGCGTTTACCATTAGCTTATTCACCAGATCTACGATATTTATACTTATTTCTTGATCATTTCTTGTTGTAGGGTTTTCTGCTGATTTCAAAGATTGTAGAAAAAAATCTTTTTGTTGAGGGATTATACATATGTCCATAACTGATATATTAGCCTTTAGCTTATTCAAATACGTTGTAATAATGTTTGGGTGATTCTTAGGTATGGATTCTTATAGGATTGTTACAAGGAGAAAAAGGTGCCTTCGGGTGATCGAGGGTTGACCTTCCCCCCAATGTTTGGGTAGTAGTAAGATATTTTGAGACATGTGGACCCTTACTGTGCGTTTGCACAACCGAGACCTCTATGGGTGGTTCTTGAGACTCAAATAAGTCCTCGAAAGGCATGATTAGGTCAGGGTCCCATATCAACATGGTTGTATCTTCTGGTGGATCAATCTCTTCTTGATCAGAAACATTCATAACTGAACCACTTGGTTGTTCGTTCAGGGAGACTTCATCTAGGAACCTATTGTCCATTAAATTCATGGCATGCACCCATTGAGGGTAGTCCCTTTCAGAGTGGTTTTCTTGGTGATAAGTATAGAAATAAACAGATGCTACATTTCCTAAATCGATATTTAGGTTAGTTGGGGGGGTTCAATTGCTTTGAACAGAGGGTTTATTTTAAAGAAAGGCTTATAGGGCCTTTGTCCTTGGTTTCCGTCCCCAAGAATTCTTTTTACGTCAATGATTTCATTTGATAACTTCTTAGCCATGCATTGTAGGTCTTCTATGTCTCTGTTACCCTTTTCAGGAGCTTGTTCTGCTTGTTTCCCCGGGGGTCTAGTGAGCAGTAACCCTCTCCGGGGAGGGGGTTGAGCTTCTTTCTTGATTAGGAATACCTAAATCTCTTTGCATCCTTTCATTTGGAATTAAATCGTTTTGGCCTCTTCAAAATTCTCATCCAAGGTTCGTTTGGCAACCCTCTTCACAAACATGGAAATAACAGCTGGGAGGGAATTAGTGTATACCTTGATTTGCAACTCTTGGGTAGGTTTAGCTTTGGGATGGAATTAGTTCAAGATAGTTTTGAATAATTGATTGAAATATTTAACCCTTTCTTTCAAACTCATGGTGGAAGAAAACAACTCAACCATCAAGGTTCCTGTAGTAGTTTCTTCTGCAAATTTATCTAAAAAATCCTTCTAGAATTTCATCTAGCTAGTTATAGATCCTACAGGTAGATCAAAATACCACGTGGAAGTTGAATTCTCAAACGTATAGGGGAATAGTCAGCATACTACATCTTCATGCTGGACCTTCATAATTATGATCGGTAGTATGAATTTCCTTATATGATCTTCAGGCCATCCTGAGGTCTCGGGGTCAAAATTAGGAAGTAACTTTTCTAGGTGTTGGGAAAGATTATGTACTCATCCTGGGATGGCCAAAGAATCTCTGGCCAAACAAGGTTGGTTTTTATGAGGTGGGTTTCCTCTCTCTTCCCCATGGTTGTTGTTTTCTTCCATATATTCAGATTCTGAGTTAAAATCCTCCTCTTTCGAAAAATCGTCTGGTTCAGAGACATTGCCAACTGCTGTTTACGAGATCATATTAAGAGGATGTTCGATTTTGGTGATTGAAAAATCTATTAGGTCTTCTACTATGTGAAAGAAAACCTAGTCTGGGGTGTCGACCACTGGTCTTCTTCTTTTTTGTCTTTGAGGAATTATTGGAGCTAAGGGTAACGTACCAATCTATTGGGCTTATGCTCTCATGATTCTTATAAATTGATTTAATTCCTTGTGAGGAAGAGCGTAAGGTATATTAGGGAACAATTGTCCTTCCTCGGGTTGGGGTGAGTCACTCGTTTCAGGAGTACTCAGCGTGTGTGGGTTTTCTTGGGAATGACTAGCCATGCATGTGGGTTGTTTTGAATCTATAGGTTGCTTGAAATATTATGTGAAATATGTATTCAACCATTCATTCTCAGGACCTCCTTCTAGCACCAATTCTATTGATGGGTCCTAAATCCTTTAAAATAAACAACAAGAACCAAAACCACCACCGAGGCCCAGTTAGACTCTGCAGCGTTTAATAGTGGAATGGTTCTCTAGATCTTGCGATTCGGCCAATTAACCGATGGTATTTATGTTTTCTTGTGAAGGCGTCTCCTTCAGTTTGGACTTTTTTTTTTTTCTTATTT
>SNQJ01S0020065.1:59249-87101 GCA_010110895.2 Picea sitchensis
TCCTCTTGGGCGGGACCGATATAAGATTGAAGCCAGCATAACCCACTACTCAAGGTTTTAACTACTGGAGAAGATGCCAAGATTAGGATAACCCACTACTCAAGCATGCATACGATAATTCTATACCACAGGCCTAGTACTAATACGTTAACCATGTGAGCATCCAATTATTGTATGAGATATTTTAATTTTCCGAAAGAAAAAAAACATGCAATAAATAATGGCAAGTAAAATAATTCACCTACTCTGATCATCTATCACACAACAACACAACGATTCATATTCATCATTAAAGAAAAGAACTATAAAACTTTGCATCAGATAAATTAACAATAGAATTAATAGTTCTTACTCATTACAACATCCATTCATGAAACACGATAGGAAATAGTTCTTCTCCACGTCCAAGCACACATGCATTTGATGAAAATATAACTTGTCTCTGGTCCAGAAGGACTTCTCAATTACGGGTAGCTCCAAAACAATTCTTAACAAACTAGAAAAGGAGAGTTTCTTGCAAAAACCATCGACCCTTGACTAATTGGTCAATGTTCTTATTTATAACATAAAATTAACTAAACATAACGGCTAAAGTGCAGTTAGGAAAAACAAAACTCGTCACGTGGCATTCTATCCTAACAATTTTCTAATAGTCCTCTTGAGATACCACTTTGAAATGGGTGACTCTTATCATACTCCGACCAACTAATGAACAACTCCTCATAGGTGTTAGCGTATGGGAACCTATGATGTTCCATCGAGGCTACGTAAATTTCTATGATTTCTACTGCATGTGCCCGATACTTCACCAGATTGGTACTTAACTATTGTAGCATAGCCCGAGATTTGATCGGGTGTTCCATAAATTGTTCCACCTGCCTTGGTACTATGTTGGTCACCTTTTCTAGTCTTTCAACCCACGAAGAATCTTGTTTAGTGTGTGATTCGACTATGTCACTCAAGTCGACAAAGTCACTGGGTGTGACGAACTCGGGGAGTCCGATATATTTCATCACCCTGTTGATTTTTTTGACCCAATTTATTTCAGATTTCTCAGTGAGGTTACCAGCCAATTTTTCTCAATAATCGGAGGCGTCTTTCTTGTAATTGGAATTAAAATCGTTTAGAGATTTCATACAGATCAACACTTGGAAAAATATGTGTATAAATCGTAAGCGTGGATAATCCAGATTGGTGCATACCTGCAAAGCTTGTTAAACCTGGTTGTTTGATACTTACGTGATCTCTGTGACCCTTCGAATTTCTTGCACCTTTTCTGTTAGCACCGCCATTTTTCTCTCTAGTTAGGGTGAGTTACATCTGCGTGCCGCAGCATGAAATATTAGGTACGAAAAAAATGATATTTGAAGTCACGCCAGTGGCTGGTTGGCCTTTGGGGTTGGGAAAGGATGTTAGAGCCAAACATGTGCAGAAAGTATGAGTATGTTCCAAAAGGGTCAGATCCTATCATAAGGGAAGTCGTTAAGCGCATCAAGTCAAGGCAAGTTCCTCAAACAAAGGTCGCATCAACAAGTGAATCAACCATCATCAACTCATCATGGAGACTGGGGAATTAAAAGAAAAATTGATTTGATTGTACCACACACCCTATGCAACTCTTATCAGTTGCATCTCACATGCCCCAGATCATACCCGTCGTGTAGATATAACACATATATTCTTTAAAACATCTTTTCATCAGGAATTCAGTGTTCCCTTGCATGTTTCGATTCACTGCCCACTCTGTTATAAATTCTAGACATTCTTTATGTGTTCTACTTACCAGACAATCTTATGCATTGTTGGTAATTCATCTCATGAGTCTGGTCTGATAAAATTCTTCTCTTTGGGCCCTTGTCAAGTCACCCATGCACAGATCAGATACGTTGTCGCACTATGAGAACTCCTTAAAACGCAAGATGGGGCCTGTGAGGTAGCCAAAGTGCCAGACTTGAGCCCCAAAATGCCTAAGACTCGTTCTTATTTGCAGTGGGTGTTCCCAAGGCTTCAAAGGGATATTCCTACCTTCATGCGGAAATGATGGTATTTCTCGGTGTGGAGACCGAAATGGAAGAAGTTACGCCAAAACAAAATAAGTCGGAAGCCATGCTTCCTCAACAAAAGATACTATGGAGGAGAGGAATACCCAGGAAGAATAAAGAAGTTGGGGAAGAAAAAATATTGATTGGGTCAAGCGCAAGATCAGTCTCTAAGGAGTTACTAATGCGTGTTATCCGGATAGAGCCTATCAAAACCGCAAGTCAAGGAA
This sequence comes from Picea sitchensis, assembly GCA_010110895.2. NCBI lineage: Eukaryota > Viridiplantae > Streptophyta > Pinopsida > Pinales > Pinaceae > Picea > Picea sitchensis. The sequence goes on from SNQJ01S0020065.1 coordinate 61,519, forward strand.
GTGGGGGAAGAACAAGGAGGACAAATGCCTTGGTTTATAATGTTCAAGAGCCTATTCAACATATGTAGCAGGCGCAACTCACCATTGCTGAACTCTACCAGGAAAATAGAGAATTACGATGACAGTTGGTGGAAAATACCCTTGAGGTGTCAGCACAACAAGGTCGTGAAGGGAACGTAACCTCGCTGAAGAGGCATCTTTTGGAAGTGAAACATACGATTGTGCAGTTGGGCGAAGAGCAAAGGGAGTTGGAAGAATAAAATATGAAAACACCTCAGGGAGCACGAAGCAGCCAAGGAGAAAGTTTGTGCGCAGAAGAGGCATGATTGTCAAAATCTGTTTTGTATTCTCAGGCGTGACACAAAATTTTGCTAGTTTTCCTTTTTTTTGAAAATCTTCATGTTCTTAATGTAATCGGTTTGGTTGGCCAAAGGAGTAGAAAGTGTTTACTGTATGTAACCTGAGATCGATGGAAATCTAATATATAATGTATCGTTTCTTTTCTTTGCATGTGTATCTACTGTGTTCTTTGTCCAATTTTTCTTGTAAGTTGTTAGGCTCAATTTTATACTTAGTATTTCTCCAAGTTGCTTTGTATTTTCATTGATATCCTTCCATGAAAAACCTCTGACACTGATTGATTTCATCGTACGATGCTGATGTGGCACCAATGACTTGGGATACATGGTACTAAAGACCGAGAACTTAGCTCATGGTTAATGGTCAGACTCGAGACTTTGTTCAAGTTGAGCATTCTAAGATGAACTTGGGACTGCCGATGCTGAAAAGGTATCGGGGATCGGCCTTCGGAAATAAACCTATCACGTAGTTTCCTTGTGATTTATCATCCTCGAAAACCTCCGATACTGAAAATGTTTCGGAAGTTGACAATCGAAAATAACATTTCTTTCTTCACTCAACGCTTACTATTTTCGTCCTTTGCTGACGCCAAAGGGAATTGGTTGCCGGTGATATCCTTGTGTGATGCCTGTCACAAACAAAAAATTCCTTTCATCGACGCTAATGTGGATCAGTGCTCAACGAATATGGTTTTCTCGAGTGATTTTCTTTCATCTTTAAACTTCCTGACGCTGAATCTTTGAGCACATCAAGGAAAAGTTATGGTTGTCGATTCTTTGATTAAATTTTAGTCTTTTAAGTTATGGTTTTTCGCATGTTCAAGAAAACTTTGAGAGACTTAAATGAGAAACAAAATGATAAGTAATGGCAACATTTTCATACTCAAGTTGAATTTAGACAGTGCAAAATATCAAGTGGTACCCAAAAAGTAAAATTTGACATGGAATTTTTAGGGTGTGTTGAGTGCTCAACACTAGAATTCCATACAGTATTGATGTGGAAATGTTGACCTAGAAGGGTGATCATGACAGATGGCATTTGATTTTTTCTCCTTCATTAAAATTGTTCCTCGGAATCGGGGATTTTCTTTAGACATGGCCCTAGGAACCTTAGCCTATCCTATCGATGCCTACGACATGTCGAGGATCGACGATCAGCAAGTCTCTATGGTCATTATTTCATGATTTCATCCCTCGGAGTTCACCGATGTCAAAATGTATTACCGATAGGTGATCAGTGATCAACGATGTGTCGATGTGAAAATTTTCGCAGTTTAATGTTTTGTTCGGATATAACCATCCTAGAACACTGCATCGGTGATTGACTATTGAAGGTTCGTTAGGTGTGTCGATGTTAGAATTTTCCTTTTCTTACTTCTCTGATGTCGATGGTGTATCGACGAGATTTTGAAAACTTCTTTGCAAGATATAATAAGTGATCGGTGCACCCACTCTTCAATTCTCCTGATGCCGATGATACATCGGCGATCAATGATCGACACTTGTCATTTTCGTGTGGTCAATTTTACTGCAAAGATCGCACCGATGCTGATAATAGGTGATGGCTCAAAATTTTAGTTGTGTATACTTAGTTAAAAATGCCAAGTCTAATTTAGAATAGAAGTCAATCTATTCAAAAAATCCAAACCAAATCTGAATGTGATCGATGATAAAACAGAGCAACATAAAACTTATTGATCCATTTACAACTGACTCAATTCAGAAAAAACAACAAAGTGTTTCCCAAAAGAGACAATTTTCAAAAAACTTTTAGGGTATGTTGAGTGCTCAACAGGAGCCCAAGCCACATTAATAGAATGATGTGGAGGAAAATACCCATAATTCCTCTATCATGTAGCTGAAACAAATCATTTAATTATAAGGGGTTTGGTAGTTGAATAACCAACCACCCCCTAATGAATACATGTATGGATAGATGGATGGATAGACTACCTCCACCTAATTTCCCAAATTAACTTGAGTGATTCTGATAGAAGAAAATGAATGCATGGGTGCATGTAGAAGAAGGAAGTTATGGGTTGGAGATAAATGAAAGGAAGAAAGGATGTGTGTTGAAATGAGAGGGGAGCTTTTGCAATGGAAGAAAAATGATAGTGTGGGAAAAGACATGGAACTCATGTTCTCATATCTGAGTAGTAGAGAAGAATATGGGAAGTTAGCATGAGAAAATGAGGAATATTTACCAAGTTGTGAATGGTCACCATGGAGGGAAGAAGACCCAAATCTTGACTAGAGAAAAAGAGGACCATGAGCTTGATGCTTGCTGGAAAGAAATAAGAATTGGAAGGGAGCGAATTGAGGGACAATGTAGTTGTGGAAGGACTCCCTTGTGTAGATAAAATCCATTTGGGGAGGCATATGATAAACTCCGTGGAGGTCCTGAGCTCGGTGGGAAAGATGGGAAACTTCTATTTTTTCCAGTGGAGTGAAGGAGAGTAACGTTCCTGATCTATTTCATGAGTTTTTGAGTCAATTGTGAGATTCCCCTAGTGGTATCATGGCCTAGCATGGGGGTGGAATCCTACCGAAGTGACTAAGAAACAAATCCTATGGTTAGGTGGAAAAGCGCTTACCCATAGTCAGTTGTCTGGTTAACTTCATCATTGAACAAATAAGTAATCCTATATATATGTATAGAGAAAATGAATGGCTAGTGCCGACATTTGTATTCATGGGTGTGTATGCTTATTAATGGATTGAATGTTTGTTTCATTGCAAGCTTTTATGCCAATGTAATTGTGGAACTGTATGGAATTGTGTATTTTTTTCACCTATGAATAGGAGAGTTCTTTATTTTGTTTTGAAAGATAAAAATACTCCATGTTAATGTAATGGATATAACTGCATGGTTATGGTATTGAATTTGTAAGGAAACTGAAAGACTAGTGTCTATGCTTCCATGTGTGCAAACTGATATACTCGCTGAAATGGGTTTCCTGTGAAGAGGAACTATATCTATAAGTTAAGAAATGAATGATAATTTATAGGAGGAATGGAGTACTGTAATCTCCTTTCCAGTGATTATGAATTAGTTGGAAATTCTTTGAAGCAATTAAAATACACGGGAGTAAGTTTAAATCCCATGTAGGAAGGAACAATGAAAGGTTTCAGGAATGCTAAGTCTAGGAATAAACCTTAACAATTCAAATACTTGTTTTTACCTAGAGCGATTGATGGCCATCGATTCATATAGGAGGGTCGATCTCGACCATCTGCAAGAGGATCGAGAACCATGGATAAGCGTGTAATCGACCTCAAGAAATCATCGGTGCCCAGTGGGTCAGGGTTCCACCTTCCCTTTTCCTTTGTAAACTTTAGGAGTTGAGGAGGTTCAGTCACACGTGAGTGACACTGTGGTGAATTTTTGTGCTAGGTTGGCGGTCACAATACCATGAGGGATGAAAAGTTTTGACTTTTGTTTGGTCAACAAGTTTATTGTGGGGCCCTATCGAATGAGTACCATTGTTTAAGAATCCTTGAAATCCCCAGTTGTTGGATCTCAACAATGATATATCTTCGTTGTTGATCCATCAGATAATATCAGGAGGGAGTTTAGTGCCCTGGGGTACCAGAGTACAAGACCCCCAAAATATTTTCCAAGTTCGAGTGTGCCCTAGTGGGATGGTGCCCTAATGACTTAGTTCCCTAGTGGGAATTGGTTTCGAGAAGGGTTCTAACCCTCACCCTTGCTAATTTGCAAGCGAAGGAGAGTACATGTCAACTGACGTGGCTGTGGTGACATGGACTTCCATGGTGGTAGGTCCACTATGGCATGGGGAAAGATAAAGTGGTAGGTGTGTCATAGTGGCAGGTGACATGGAGCCATGGTGGATGGGGTTCATACCTGATTCACAGAGTAGTGATTTCGAGGGAGGGGGGTTCAATCGTGGTTCTGGAAACTGCTAAGGGGGGCCTAGAATTGAAAGGAGGTCACCACCTCACCAAGCCAAAAAATGGGTCAGATCCATACTTTGGACCCCCCCTCTCTTAACAGTCGACAAGTTGGGGGAGGAAGAAATAAAATATCAGCCATCAATCTACCTTGAACCCCCATCGTTCTCCACCATTCGATTGGAGGGACGAGAAGGGTCGCACACCAAGTGGAAGAAGGGGAAGATGACATTATCGTGACATATTATACCCATGTGGTAGCCAATGGATGATACATTTTTCACTGTGGTTGGTCTACATGTCAAGTGGATATTGTGCCATGTGTCAAGGTAATTTGGAGTCTCAGAGTAGAGTTATGTATCGAGTCGCATGGTGCCATGTATCAAGCCAGGTGGAAAACAATTACATGACCACATGTATAAGTTGCTCGCTAGGCCATCAGATTGGTGTTTGGGGTTTGCGAAGTATAATTTTATCTGGGGGTTGATCTGTAACACCACAGGTTTTGAACCCCCATTTTAAATAATGTATTGTTACAATGTTGAGAGGCCGGAGTGCCCAAACAATTATTAAAAGGCCAGTGTGCCCAAGACATGTAATTTTTTTATCATTATTAATAATAAATACATGGTTAGCTGCTAGACAGACAAGGAATAGAGTTATAGGGGGATATGATTCCACAAGAGAGGGTCCTTGAGGGGATAAGTGTTTATTCCTATTTTAACTACCCTTTTTGTCTAAGGAAGGGGATAGGTTGCATGAGATTCTTGGGAAAGGCTAGGAGGTTCTTGATTCCCCATGAGAGATACTTAAACCCATCCCTGGTCTAATTGTGGGGTTGTTCATTGATCGATGGTCATTGGTCGTTGGCTAATCCTATCCTTCCCTTTTGCATTTCATACCATTATTTCCCTCATGCCCTTCCATGCACTAAATTACCCATCCATTGATCCATCCTCACTTGTGTCTTGGATTGGTAAAGGGAAAGGAACTGTTGAGAATTATCCATGAGATAGTTGTTTGTAATGGTTGTTGGTGCAATCTAACCATGACCTAGGGACTCAATATCTGATATGCATTGGCTTGTGCCCTGTTTTTCTCACAACTGCGACTCCCGAGAGTTCTAGCATTGATATTTTGGACTAGCTATGCTGGAGGCCCAAAAATAAAGGAGAGAGACTACATGGCAGAGAAGGGTGGAGGTCCATTCTCTTGGGTGGTACAGGCTGGGTAGAAGAGAGTTGGGTACTTGGATTTTTGTGGGTGTTGGGAAACCTATGAGAGCTTGAGAGCTGACTAGTTTGGGAACCCAAGTACACTCTGGAACTGTCCTTGTGGATTCATAGCCTTGGCTCGGGGGTGACACTACTGTTGATATTTGGAGCAGTGGTGTCTACAGTTGGGTGGAACGTCCTTGGTCTGCAACTAGTTGGTGTCACCTTTTTATAAAGATAAGTGCTCTCTGTTGTGATATTATTATCTATGTATGAATGTATTTCTCTATGTATTTTTAATTATCATTTAACTAAATCTTAGATTATGCATGCTTGTTGGATATTGTTCTGCATGTCGCTAAATCTTGTATCTTATGCACTATTTTTAATAAAATAAGGTATTGGTAAGAGTACGAAGTCTAAGGGTGGGCTTGAAGGTAGCCTTCCCCGGCTCGTGGGTGGATGGGGATGTTACAATTTGGTATCAGAGCTTCTGGTTGAAACAACGGAACGGTATGGGCCAGGTCTTTTGGTCAGAGTCTCATGGTTACAAATCGAACTCTTACTGTGGAGTTGAAAATATTAGGAGGAATGGCGTTGCAAAATCTATGTAGGAGTTAGATCACCAGAGACCCGTTGTAAGGGGTTCGAAGGATCATGACCATCCCCTTCGAATTTGGGAGCGATATCCACTGTAGGATCAAGAGAGATATGAGATTGTTAGATCGAAGGACATGTGAACAAGGGTCATTTGATGAAAAGGAAGAAAGGGCTAAGGTCACCACCGTCAGATTCCATTAGAGAGAGAGATCAATGGACAACTGACATTGCAGGGAACCAAGTTGCAAGGGAGATAATTTCCCAAGGTGGTATCGCAATCCAAACCATGGTTTCACCAAGGGGTTACATGTCAGCATCAAGAGAATTGCGGGGTGAAAAGAGGGTTACTCCAAACCGCCGATGTGTGCCCCCGCAAATTGAAAGGCAGTAAGTGATGCAACATATTAGGGATCGAACATAGAAACTACGTATAGCTGAAGTAGTTTGGGGTCATCCATCATCAAGGAGAGACAGGTGGCACGAGATCCACAACTTTGGAATTTTGTGGATGAGGAGGAGGTTAAATAGCTGGAGTATATCTTGACCGTCGATCACCAAGAGGTACGTGTCAGCAGATCAGTAACTCCAGATAAATATGTTCGAGAGGTTTTAAATTGAGATTTGAAACTCCGGAAGCTCGGAGAGACGGAGAGCCGAAGTAAATCTTGATCATATGATCATCTGAAATAGATCTTAGTCACCATATCGTCCGAAGTAAATCTCAAGTGTTGGATCGTACGATGTGAATCTGGGTCATCTGATCCAGAAGAGACATGGTGTAAATCTATGGATTTCAGGTGAAGGCCCGAATTAAGCCTCAACCATCTGATTCAAGAGGACATGTGACAGAATCACATGTACTTCAAGGATGTTTGAAGTTTGATATTTTTGAAACTTGAATACCCAAAAGGATCTCAACCATTGATCTGTCGAGAGCCACACGTCACCAGATCCAAGGCTTCAGTTAAAATCCAATGGGGCCAGATAAGTTTTGAAATTTGAGATTTCCAAAGTCCGAAGACCCGAAGTAAGCCTCATCTATCAGATTAAGGAGGACACATGGTGCAGATCCTTGGACTCTAGGTGAAGACCTGAAGTGAATCTTAGTTTTTTGATCCAGGTGGACACATGGGGACAAATTGGTGAGTTCAGGAATTCATAGTTCGAGAGAATTGGAAGTGTGCTAGTATGGAAACTCACGAAGTCATGAAGCCCGAAGAGCCAAAGTGATGGGGAATCATGACGTCACCTAGAGGTGATGTGGATCCTGGAATTCCTGAAGTGACATGGCTTGCGGACGCCACCTAGGATGACATGGACACATGGGATGTGTGCCATGTGTCAGTAAGTTTTGAGCAATTGGAGTATTGAAAAGTAAGTTAGAACGTGACATGTGTCACCCCCATGATTGGCCATGTTTCCACTTCTAGTATTTCACCACGTGGCGATAGATCATGCAGTCTGGAGACTGGGCACTCCAGAGGGGAAAGATGTGACTGGTTGTGTTGGGTCAAAAACTTCCAAAGGCCAGAGTACATATCAACCATTGATTCCAGAAGACACATGTCAAAGGATTGTCGACTTAGGGTGAAAGCACTCTGGGAGAAAGCACATGAGAAAATTTTGAAACTTCCTAAGCCCAAAGAGCAGAAGTGATTCACAACTGCTGATCTGTCGGAGGACACCCATCGACAGATCATGAAATCTGGGTAAACGTGTTCTGGGAGGAGGCAAGCAAGGAAAGTTGAGACTCCCAAAGCACGGAGTCCTGAAGTAGATCTGGATCATTGATTGTGAAAGAGGACGAGGACCGTTGATCCGGTCCTAGTTGAAAGTTCTGAAGTCCCGAAGCTCTGGAAAAGTGCTTTTTTTCAGCTATGCGAAGGTTCATGTCCGTGGTCATATGTATATTGAGAGCTAGGGGAAGGAGAGATAAGGGTCGAATTGGTTGTCTTCGAGATAGAAAAGTAGGATTTAGCTACGGTTTCTAGTCATGGTCACGTGGGAAGGTGGTTTGAAAGAAGAGCCTACGCAGGATGAAATTATGTGTCAGCTAAGGATACCAGGACACTTTTATTTTCGGAGAATGGGAATATGATCTCCATGAACAAAAAAGAAAGATACCTGTAGCATGGTTTGGAACTTTTGTTTATCATATGCGTAATTCTAACAAAATGGTCGCTTGCACATTTTGTAGAATTAAGGGGCTTAATCACATCAACTCAGGATGTGTATTGAGGAAATGGAAGAAGGTGAGGGAGCCTCCAGTCATGATAAGGAGGCCAAAGGCCAAAATACTAGAGTTGGTAATGCAGAGACAGAGTCCAATGGATGAAAGAGAAGAGGAGAGAAGGAAACGTTCATAGAAATGGTAAGAATCCTGAAGATGGAAGTGTAGAACTACAAAGCAGACAACGAGAGACTGATGAGAGAGAAAATTCAGATAAATGCTCGAGTGTTGCAGAGGAAAATGAAGAAGGGATAAAACTCAAGACAAGAGAAAGAAGGAAAGTGACATGAAAGAAGGGATGATCATGGAAGAGCTGGTTATTCCAGAAGTGCTACCAGAGCTCATGGACACCACCCACCTCCTTACTGAGAAGGAAATTTTTATGCATCGAAATATCCTGTAAGTAGTCCAAAGGTGTCTCCTATCAGACACCAAAGAAAGAAACAAGAGGTAGATAGTTTGCAAGGAGAGATGAGGAAGCTCAAGCCACCTTCCTTTGAGGGTGAAAGAGAAAAGGAAGATGATGTTGAAGCATGGTTTCTTGGGCTCAGGAGATATTTTCAGTTTCATAACTATTTGTCCAACTTGGAAGCCAAGATTTCCAGCTACCATTTACATGGGAAAGATGCAATGTGGTGGGACCAACTGAAGCAAGTGGAACATGTTAATGAAAGCAAGATCACTTGGAAGCAGTTCAAGAAGTACTTCCAGAAGGAGTACCTCTCAGAGCATTTCTATGACAAGAAAATGCAGGAGTTCTTTGAACTCAGGTTGGGAAGCATGACTATGGTATAGTACGAGAAGAAGTTCTTGGGATTGTTAAAGTATGTTAGATTCATTGGTGATGAGAAAGAGAAAATACAAAGATTTCTAAGTGGACTTCTAACCTTTTATAAGGAAAATATCAAGTATGATGAACCCAAGACGTTGACTGAGGCCATCAGGAAGGATAAACACTTGTATGAGCAAGGCCAAGGAAGAGAATCCCTATAGAAATCTTGGAAGGATAAGAAAAATGTGAAGTCCGATCAGAGGAGGAAAGGATTCAAACCTCCCTTCAATAGGAATGAGCCTAATAGAAATCATAAAGATCAGTATCCTAAGGGATATTTCAAGAAAGATGATTCCTTGGGAAAAAGGGGAAGACCACCAATCCAATGTTGGGGATGGAAGGATGATCACTTGTACAAGGATTTCCCACATATAAAGGATAGAGTGAAGACTGTGCAAAACATCCAAGAGGCTACAATAGTCGAATATATGGGAAGAATCTATGCATCTTTAAATGATTGATAAGAAAAGTACCAGTCCAATATGATCAAGGTGGAAGGTAATATCATAAATTGACCTGTTTCTATCTTGATTGATTAGGAGCAAGTCATTGCTACATTGATCCTAAAATAGTGGATAGATTACATTTGGATAAAAGTAAACTTGGAAAAGAAATTTTGGTTAAGTTAGCTACTGGAACCAAAAGAACTATCCATGATATGGTCAGAAGTTGTTCCATAAGTCCTAATGGTGTGAATACTAGTATTGATCTAAATATCATACCATTGGGGTCTTATGATATTTTGATTGGAATGGATTGGTTGGAGAAGCATCATGCTGTCCTATATTTTCATAACAAGACATTTACATGTCTTGATGGAAGTGCAAAACAAAGCACTGTGAAAGGAGTTCCAAGACCCATCTCTATAAGGGATATTTCAGCCTTACAGCTAAAAAGATGTTTTAGGAAAGGATGTCAATTGTATGAAGCTCATGTGGAAGAGATAGATAATAAAAAGGGGCCAAGCCTCGAAGATTTCTTGGTACTACAGGAATTTGAAGATGTATTCCAATAAATACTTGGATTTCCACCAAGAAGGGAGACAGATTTGTCAATTGATTTAGTGCCAGAAGTTTCCCCGGTCTCAAAAACACCTTACAGAATGAGAACACCAGAGTTAAAAGAAGTACAAATGAATTTGGAGGAATTTTTGAAGAAAGGGTACATACGTCCAAGTGTTCCACCTTGGGGAGCACCATTACTTTTTGTCAAAAAGAAGGATGGAACCTTGAAGCCTTGTATTGACTTCCGACAACTGAACAAATACACTATAAAGAGAAAGTATCCTCTACCTCTAATTGATGACCTCTTTGATCAGCTAAGAAGAGCAAGGATATTTTCAAAAATTGCCCTGAGGGCAAGATAACATTAGGTAAGAATCAAGGAAGAAGACATTCATAAGACAACCTTTAGGACCAGGTATGTGCATTATGAATTTGTAGTGGTGCCATTTGGACTGACTAATGAACCATTTGTATTCATGTGCTTAATGTATGACATATTCAAAAATTATTTGGATAAGTTTGTCATAGTATTCCTGGATGACATACTTATCTATTCTAAGTATGAAGAGGAGCATGAAAATCACTTAAGAATGGTATTGCAAGTACTGAGAGAACATTAGTTGTATGCCAAGTTGAGTAAGTGTTATTTTTATCAAAAGCAAATCCATTACTCGGGACACATTATTTTAGAGCAGGGAATATCAATAGATCAAGAGAATATTGAAGCCATTAGAGGATGGCCAACACCCAAAAATGTCTCAGACATAAGATCTTTTATGGGATTAGCTAGCTACTACAATGTTAGAAAAATAGGACCGTGGAGCAATAAAATAAAAAAAATGTGGAAACAAAACACAAAAGATACACAATACAATAGAGACATAGATTTACGTGGTTCACCCAGTGTGGGCTACGTCCACCAGAGAAATTTCCAGGTCCTTCCTTTATTATTATCTAGCAAATGAAGGGATACAACCTACAACAAACCCATTGTAACTTCCTCTTCTTTCTCTCACAGTCTCCTATCTCAGAATACAATATTCGCCATAATGCATAGCCGCAATACATTTCCCTCATAACAGAGGGTTGTGTTATAGGGAAAAAAACCCTAACATAATTTCTATCGATATATCTACAACCTTATAATGAATGGTCCATATTTACAATGAAATTACAATATACATTTACAAGGAAATTTTTACTTTAGGGGCTTCGCCCCTGAACCCCCGATGGGGGCCCGCTTGCCCTTGGATCCCCAGTCGCGGGGGACCTTGCAGAGGGGGTAACCCCCCTCTACACTCCCCCGCATGGAAGAGTGTACATAATTCTGGGGTTTAAATAATTCATCTGGTATAAACATGGCTGAAAACAAAAGACCTCTGAATCGGGAAGATAATTAGGCTCCACAACCAACATACAGAAGGTTCATAGTAGGGGTCTCTAAGATTTATCATCCCATCACTTCTTTTCAAAAGAAGGGAACTAAATTTGAATGGACACTCAAGTGTGAAAATAATTTTAATCTATTGAAGGAATTACTTACTAGTTCACCTGTGTTAAATATTGCTGACCCAAATGAAAGTTTTGTGGTATGTACAGACGCATGTAAGGAAGGAATTGGGGGAGTCCTCACACAAAATGGACATGTCATTGTATATGAGTCCATAAATCTTAAGGAACATGAGAGGATATATGCCATGCATGACTTGGAACTTGCTGCCATTGTTCACGCCTTGAGGATGTGGAGGCATTATCTCATGGGGAATAAATTTGAATTAAGGACAAACAACATTGGCCTGAAGTATCTTTTTGAACAACTGACCTTGAATGCCAGGAAAACAAGATGACTAGAATTTTTAAGTGAATATGACTTCGATATCAAGCATATCAAGGGAAAGGAGAATAAATTTGTCAATGCACTTAGTAGAAGAGTGAATATCATGCATGCTACTGTTGTCAGTGTGCATTAGTCAGACTTGAAGATCAGAATTTTAGATGGTCTTGTTATAGACCAACATTACCTACAGGTAAAGGAAAACTTATAGAAATGATATGTACAACATAAAATAAAGGAGTATGAGATAAAGGAAGACAGACTACTCAGGCATAAAAATAGAATCTATGTTCCTAGTTCTGAAGAACTGAGGAATTTGGTACTGAAGGAAATGCATGATGTTCCTTATGCTGGACATCCCGGTTACTAGAAAATAATTACAACAGTAAGAATCTAGTTATTTTGGCTGGGAATCAAGAAGGATGTTGTTGATTACATTGCTCAATGTACGGAATGTCAGAAGGTGAAGGTTGAGCATAGGAACCCAATGGGTTTGTTGCAACCATTTCCAATCCCAGAGAAGAAATGGGAAGTGATCACCATGGATTTCATCACAGGATTACCTAGAATGAATAAGCAACATGATTCAATCATGGTGGTGGTTGACAAATTAACAAAGTTTGTTCATTTTGTTCCTATGAAGACAACATATACAACGACTAATATTGCATAATTTTTCATGAAGGAAATTGCTAGGTTGCATGGGATACCTAGGAAAATCATCTCGGACAGAGATACCAAGTTTACCTCCAATTTCTAGAGGGGATTTTTTAAAGGATTTGGCACAAATATAAACTTTATCACAACATATCATCCCCAGACACATGGGAAAATAGAGAGAGTCAATCGAATAATTGAAGACATGCTGAGAATGTATGTGATGGATAATCCATTTAAGTGGGAAGATTACTTACACTTGGTTGAGTTTGCATATAATAATGGGTATCAATCTTCATTGAGAATGATCCCATTTGAAGCCTTGTATGGTAGGAAATTAGATACTCCACTAAGCTAGAACAACCCAACAGATAGAGTGATACTTGGGCCGGAGTTGCTCAAGGACATGGAAGACCAGGTGGTCAAGATCAAGCAGAATTTAAAGGTAGCTTAGGATAGGTAGAAAGTTTATGCAGAAAAGAACAGGACAGATAGAGAATTTAAAGTAGGGGATCATGTACTTTTGAAAGTGAAGCCCAAGAAAATATCTTTGAAATTGGGTAGTTTTACAAAGCTGGAAGCCATATTCTGTGGTCCATTTGAAATATTGGATAGAATAGGGCTAGTTGCATACATGCTTGCATTGATTGCTTCCATGAATGGGCATAATGTATTTCTTGTCTCTTTACTAAGGAAATATGTACATGATCCTAATCGTGTTATTGATTGGCGTCTGATTCAGGTAGAGACAGAGGGATATTTTTAGGTTCAGCCAGTGCGGGTATTGGACAAAAAAAATAAAATTCTCCGGAATTGAGTTATAGAGATGGTAAAAGTTTAGTGGACTTGCTACACTCCTAAAGATGCTACCTGGGAGCATGAAGATGACATGTTGGCAGAGTACCCACATCGTTTTGAATAAATTTGAGATTTTGATCTCTATTTTGTATATGCACTGAAGACAATGCCAAAATAAGGGGGAGGGGATGTAACACCCCAGGTTTTGAACCCCCATTTCAAATAATGTATTGTTACAATGTTGAGAGGCCAAAATGCCCAAACAATTATTAAAAGGTTAGTGTTCCCAAGACATGTAATTTTTTTATCATTATTAATAATAAATACATGGATGGCTTCTAGACGGACAAGGAATAGAGTTATATGGGGCTATGATTCCACAAGAGAGATGGCTTGTGGGGCTAAGTGTTTATTCCTATTTTAATTACCCTTTTTGTCTAAGGAAGGGGGTAGGTTACGTGAGCTTCTTGGGGAAACATAGGAGGTTCTTGATTTCCCACGAGAGATACTTAAACCCATCCCTGGTTTGATTGTGGGGTTGGTCGTTGGTCATTGGCTCGTCCACTCCTTCCCTTCTTCATTTTGTACCATTATTTCCCTCATGCCCTTCCATGCGCTCACTTACCCATCCATTGATCCATCCTCACCTGCGTCTTGTCTTGGTAAAAGGAAATGAACTGTTGAGAATTATCCATGGGATAGTTTCTTGTAATGGTCGTTGGTGCAATCCAGCCATGACCTAGGGCCCGTATATCTGAGATGCATTGTCTTGTGCCTTGTTTTTCTCACAACTACGAGTCTTGAGAGTTCCAACATTGAGATTCTAGACGAGCTATGCTGGAGGCCCCAAAATAAAGGAGAGGGACTACCTAAGGGGCTGTATGGCAGAGAACGATGGAGGTCCATTCTCTTGGGAGATATAGGTTGGGTAGAAGAGAGTTGGGTACTTGGATTTTTGTGGGTGCTGGGAAACCTATGAGAGCTTGAGATCTGACTGGTTTTTGAACCCAAGTACACTCTTGAACCATCCTTGTGGATTCATAGCCCTGGCTCGGGGGTGACACTATTATTGATATTTGGAGCAGTGGTGTCTATGGTTGGGTCGAACGTCCTTGGTCTACAGCCAATTGGTGTCACCTTTTTATAAAGATAAGTGCTCTCTGTTGTGATATTATTATCTGTGTATGAATGTATTCCACTGTGTATTTTTAATTATTGTTTAACTAAATCTTAGATTATGCATGCTTGCTGGATATTGTTGTGCATGTCGCTAAATCTTGTATATTATGAATTATTTTTAAATAAAGAAGGTATCGGTAAGAGTAAGAAGTCCAAGGGTGGGCTTGAAAGTAGTATACCCTGACCCGTGGGTGGTTGGGGATGTTACATGATCTCCTAGTGGCCCGGTGTCTCGCTGAGACTGGTGGGTCGGTGAGCCTGATGGGTTGATCTCTCTATGGCTCCGTATACCATAGTAAAATTTTCGAGAGTGGGAGAGCTGAGGGTCATGGTGGGCCGATGGATGATTCCATGCCAACCCCCACATCTATAGCCATGTCAGCGCTAGATAGAGACTCATAGGATTTTTTAAATGATGTGGAGCCATGTGGGTGGCACTTGGTGGTGTAGTGGTATTGACCAATGAAGGCCTATAAAACTTTAGAAGGACATGAATTTGATTCAAAGCTCGGTTTTGAGAATGGTAATAGTCTTTGGAAATATCTTGATGAGAAGAACTGGATTATTAAACTAGAATTTCATTTTAGTGGCGATAAAGAAAGGTGGTTTTGAGGAAAGGAAAGAGAAACCTGACACCCCGTTATCCTAAGGAGGGGTTAGGCGGTTTGGTGTGTTAAAAAGTGGTATCAGAGCATATTTTAAAACACTAGGCCTGAATGGGCCAAAGATAAGTCAAATGACCGGTATATCATGGCTAAGATGAGCCTATTGGAAAGTGTTTTCTATCTTAAAAAGTTTGTTTATTATTCACATAAACTCTTTGAGAAGAAGGACTGTAGATTGACAATTTGTTTTGGAATTTCTTACAACAAAAAATTTACATGTTGATTTGTAGCAAAATAATTATATTTTGTTGTGTTGGAATGATAGCTACTCCTAGAGGATTGGGAATATACTAATAGAAATTGATGGTAATATTTCAATGTAAAGGATCAAAATGGCACAATCATATTATAGGGATGCATAATTTTAGAGAATGAGTGAACTAGGTTGTTGTAATGATGCATATAAGTATGGGTTGATGGAGCCCCTGGAAATTATAATTGCTTCTTATATAAAATAATAATCCCTATATGTATAATTCGTCATGTTTAGATGACTGATGGGAATTTGTAAGGTCAATATACTTGACCTATAATGATTGGAGATTTTTGTTGGGATAATATATTTAATCAAAGTAAAAAGGAGTCCTTTGGACTGTTGCTAGTCTTCATAAAATAGGTAAAGTGATATGAGCATATGAGAAGGTTTATGAGATCATAGTTTTATTAAGGAAATTTGTATGCATATTAACCTAAGGGCATGTCTATGCATGTGAATGAAAGAGGTAGAAAACTCAAATATATATGCACTGTAGGCATGGGGAAAATGCTTGGTGCACAAGAATATGATGTAATGCATATGGAAATGATTGAGCATGTGTGTAACATGAATACATGCTTAGAATAATATGTGGTTGGTTGTAAAGTATATTGTGTTGATGGGACATTTTGGTTGATGATGACCTTGTATCAAAAGGAAAGTTAGCAGCATGAACGAAAAGTTGAAGATGCTATTGTTTATAACCTTATGAAGATAAGGAAAAGGATAAGTAAGGTGTTGATCTAGAGTTGGGTAAAGGGAGTTCTACGACATTCCTAGGAGATATCTAGATAATATACCATCCAGAGAGTGATGATATCCATATAGGTATGGATTAGTATGCTCAAGTAACAATATCTTCTGAAATGTGGAATGATTTTGTAGCGAAAGGGAGAGAGTGGTTTCTTGTTGGTTGTTTCCATATAAATAGGGCATCATAATTACAATCATGATTATATCTGTGAGACTATTCATGTGGATGACTATAAGTTCTCATCAAGGAAGGTTGATATTAAGATTCAATAAATATATATGAATGGTATAAAAAGGTGCAACTGATGTACATGCACGATGAATATATATGCTTAAAGGCATGGTATGCCTATATGAATAAGTGGACTGTGGGGAAAGATTAGTACTTACTAGTTTTGAGTAATGTTATGGATACACAGCTGAATCTATTTTGAAGAGTCTGTTTGATTTGTTGGAATACTAGCTTGAGGGGGAGTTGTGTACCATTCCATAGAAAGAGAAAGTGTAAATTGTTGAAAGAGTAACTGAGCAAGAATTCTATGATGTTATGAATATAAGGAAATATGATTATTCCTTTGGAAATTGCATGTAAACAGTTGTGAGAAATCATGAGTTAGATGATTTTAAGTAAGTGTGCATGTGAAATTCTAAAGTGTACCAACGATAAAAACACACATTATGTTGATGCATGAGGTTAAGTGCATGAAATCACATTGTGAATGCAATATGATATAATAGATGCACATGTTTGAATGTGTATTTGAACATATGGATGCCTATATTTCTTAAGGTAGAATTGGGTAAGAAACTGAAATGATAAAGTTGATACTAACTCATGGGTTGAGATCATTTCAGGTAATGATGGATATGAAACAAGAGAGTTGCATGTTGAAGAAGTTCGATGTGGAGGAACAATGTAGATATTATGTCAATAGAACATAGCCATAACATTTATTATGGCTGGAAAATTAGGCAGTGGGTTGCAAATCCTATTTATATAAGAATTGTAGATTAGATTTTAAAAGATAATGTGGGTGGACAAATTGCATATGACATGACCTTGACAATCCTGATTTTATTTGGTGAATGTTAAGATTGCATTGAATCATAATTGAATTGTGAGCTATTTTTGATGTTTTAGTATGTTGCTACATCCAGGAAAGGTGAAGATGAAATCGACTGAGACTGCTCAAGGAATAGAGAAGGAAGATCCCAAAAGGGATAGATTGCAGGACCAATTAAGGAGGAAAGGGAGAAAAAAATTCTCACTGTATAACTCTGATTTTTTTAGAAAAGTTGCAAGCTTTAAAAGAACAACTGTGAAAGAAAAGGAAAATAAATTAATAAATATTTTAAATGAATGATATTGGTTAAAGCCATGTTATGCAAAGGCTTAGATTCATTAGAAACATTTCAGTTAAACTGAAAGTTCCATACTACACAAAGGAGTTGGAAAAAGGGGGAAATCCCTTGATTCATTTCTTGTTGTTTATTGTATTTCTATGGGATGAGAAAACTGATATGATGATTATGTGTGGATGTTTCTAACATGAAAATGTTGATAGTTGTATGAGTGTAAAGACAAAAAAAATATTAATTGTGTTTGCACTCACAAAAAACATTGAAGAAAATGTGATAGAGTGCATATAGATTCGTTGAGGCATATTTGAAAATGTTTTGTTGATTTAATTACTATGGTACATGAATTTTGATTTAACATGACCACTGATATAATTGTGAATGCAATGATGCCTATTTTGTGTAGGAAAAAGATTGGAGCTTGTTGTGCCAAACATCAACAACATCCCTTTTTCTTGTATTATTTCTTAAAAATCCATTCCCATTCCCAAGAAAATGGGACTCCTCTTTTTATCCTACCTTGACTTCTTGATACTTGTTAAAATATTCTCATCCCTCTTTGATCATGTTGCTTTATTTTTAAAGAGCTATTTGTTTTAATTCAGTTCTGAAAATTAGACAATTTTCAAAATTAATTTTTATATACATATCAGAGGAGTTTATCTTAATTCCTATGGTACATACCATATGAGTTCCACTAAATTCCTCCAATACATCAGAGGGATTTCCCCACAATATTCCAATAATCATACTTTATAACTAGTAAATTTAACATTAACTTCTCTGATTCAACCGAAGGAGTTCTTAAAAACTCCACCGATTGAACCAAAGTAGTTCTTATGAACTCCACCAGTTGAACTGGATGAGTTGCCCTAATATTCATTGATGCACTAAGATATCAACCAACATGTTTCTTGTAAATTTATCCAGTATCCAAGTTTTATCCACTACTCAAGTTGTCAACATTACCTTAGGCATGACCAGGGAAGTTTCCACTATAAATATCGATTTAATAGGAGGAGTCCCCAACAATTCCCCCAGTGCCTTAAAATTTTAACATCAGTTGGGTTCCACCCAACCCCTCCAGAAGCATTGAATTGCATGCCTAGGTTATGAAGGATTCTCCCTTCCTTCCTCTCCATCATCATTTTCATTTGATAAGAAGAATAGAGGAGTGTCAAACAACCAATTGACGAACTATTACACCCATGAAGATTTTTCATCCTCCATCTGTCCACATGTCATCAGAGCTACCAGATAAGCCATAACTCTTTTCTTTGCATGATTCTATATTTAATGAAAATTTAGGGTTATGTTTTTGCTTCTAGCAACAATATCGATTGATCCCATACACCGACCCCTCGATCTCATACTTCATTGACCAAGCCTCACATCTCCTCACTCCATACATCTGTTGGAGTTACTTCACACACCTAGGATTTTTTTTTCCTAAGGTTTTTCCTATGTTTATTAGTCTTTATCCATTCTCCTAAATTTTAGGGAGAATATTCCTCTAGGAGAATATTCTCTTCAGTTTTCACTTTAGTTTGATTAGTTGAGTGGAGTCTAGATGCTGCATTGGTTTTGTCACCATGAAACATTGGGATCATCACCAACTAATTCACATTGTCCTTGGTATCATCACCAAAATAGCACATTACCCATGATTATTTGATCTCCTCCTCACTTCACTCTGTTTCAGTCAGTTAACTGAATACTGGTAGACTAGTTAATTCAACTAGGTGGCAGTTCACTCTCGTAACTACCTGAGAGACTAGACTAGGTGGAAGTTCACTCCCATAGCTGCTTGTGTGTGTCTAGATCACTATAGACCACCACTATGATACATTGGTTTCACCTCCAATGTGCAGTGATTGAGTTATACATAGTATATCATGTGTAAATTATTCATTTTTCATTACAGTTAATGACAATTCTTCCATTCTTTATCTCTTGCTTCTTCTCTCTCAATTTCTCTCTGCAAATGTGTGTGGTATTTTCTAGATAGATCTATTCTTTGTAGGTTCAAAAAATTTACATTGTATCAGAGCCAAAGGACTTCTAAGAAAAGATACACCAAATTATTTTTTGCAGATATGAAAGATTGAAGACAACGGAAAAATGGAATTCCCAAAAGAATTCATTCTTACACCTTACAACTTATTTGCATGGAAGGAGAAGATGGTAATGAATATTTTAAGTAGAGGATTATACAAGTTAACCAAAAATACATATATAGAACCAAAATCAACCATAGAAAAATCCAAGTATCTAAATCGAATGGATGAAGCATTCAAAACAATTTGTAGTCTCATTTCTCCCAATCTCCTTTTTCACATATCTTCCAATAAAACCCCCAATGAGGCCTGGACCACCATGGAAGGGATATTTGAAAAAATGAATGAGATGAGGGGAAACCTTTTCGAGGTGTAATTTCTCACATTGGATCCAAAAATGTTCGACAATCTCCAAGATTTCTTTACAAAATACAAGGATTTACTGTCGCAACTCAAAGCTTGTGGGGTTGATAAATCTAAGGAGGAGAAACAAATGGTTCTCACCATTCCCTCCAAACTTGTTCCTGAATTATCATTGATCATATCCACATTCCATTCAGTCAAATTATCCTCTGGAGCAACCTGGACTATCCCTTCTCTTGAGGAATTTATCAAATCCCTGATACAATAGAAAACCAAGCTCATAAACATGGGAAAAATCAAAGGCCCAAAGGTGCATGCACTTACTTTGCAATATGGAAGCCATCAATATCAGAAATATAAATATAAATACAAAAGGAAATCTCATGCAAATCCAAAGAAGGAAGGGTACTCAAAACCCTTCACCGATGCCTCCGGATCCAAAGGTGGAAAGGGAAGAAAAGGGGAGAAATGAACATACTACCATAAAGGATTCCATACAGAATCCACATGCATGAAAAAAAAAATATCTGATGACTCAAATACTTCAACAAAACAACCTTGGAGATTGCATCCTTGAGGGTTCCAAGAAGAAGAAGCCGTAATATCAGAATCCCAAGAAAGACAATTCTAGCCATGCCTTGATTGCCATCAACTCCTCTCCCGATGCTTGGATCGTAGATTCAGGAGCATCACATCACATGGATACCAAAAAAGTAGTCTATTATTCATTGGATGCATGAAAATTTCCTCCTATTTTGATGGGGAACAACTCTCCAGTTGAGGTCACCGAAAAAGGAAGGATTGAACTCACCAATAGAAGCATCGAGAATGTGTTGCACATTCCCAAAATTTTCGTCAATATTCTCTCCGTGTATCAGATGACGAATTCTGGCACCAAAAATAAATTCATATTCACACCTAATGCAGTGGACATCTATGCCATGAAAAATAATTCCAGGGTTTCTACTAGTGAGGTAAATCATCAATCTAGTTTGTATACATTTTCTGAATTTATTGAACCAAATTCTGCTTTACTACTTACCCATGCTGATGAAAGAAGTAGGATATGGCACGAAAGGTTCAGTCATTTTAATTTCAGATATATGCAGAAACTCAACAAGAAAATATTGGTTGATGGTATACCAGACATCCATTTCTCCAAAGGAATCTGTGACGGATGTGTTCTTGGAAAACACCCTTAAGAGAAATTTGAGAAAGGAAAGACTCAAAGAGCTTCCTCTCCTTTAGATATGATCCATAGTGAACTCATGGGCCCTTTTTCACATCCATAAATCAACAAAGTGAGGTACACACTCATTTTTTTGATGATTTCTCATGTTTCAAGTGGAGTTACTTTCTCAGGCAAAAATCAGAGGTCTTTCAACACCTCAAAGACTTCAAAGACCTGGTTGAGACACAATTAGGAAAGAAAATCAAATTCATTCAAACTAATAACGAGGGAGATTATGTCAATCATGAGATCCAAAATATTTGTCATGAGGTAAATATTTATTTGAAGCACACAATTCCCTATACTTCGCATCAAAACAAAGTTGCTGAGCGGAAAAACAGATCTCTAAAAGAGATGGCTTCTTGCATGTTGCATGAAAAGTCACTTTCACAAAGATTATGGGCCAACGAACTTAATTGTGAAACCTACATCCAAAAAATATCTCCCCATAGATATTTCAAGGATAATACCCCTTACAAGGCTTGGAGCAGCCTCAAAATGGATGTGGCCCACTTTCATATTTTTGGTTCACGTGCATGGGCCCGAATTCCATCTGAAAAGGGGAAGGTAATTGATCCACAGAGAACATAGTGTATCTTTGTTGGATACCATGATAGTGTGAAGGGATACAGACTTATTGATCTTTCCTTGGACCAACTAATTATTGAGTGAAGTGTCCAATTCAAGGAAAGTGTCTCACATGTATGTCAACAACCACATGCAGCCACCTTCATTCTTCCACTTGTATGATATGATGAGAATGCACATGCCAAATCTTCTTCAAACAAGAGTTATGATTCATAGGATTAATATGATCCATATATAGATTCAGTGCAGTTAGATGCATATTTAGTGCATCTAGATGCAGATGCAGATCTAGAGCAGAGGCCCAAGTGGGCCCAGACTACTCTTTAGGTTGTAGGGGATCTTGTTGGTGATCCAGAAAATACTAGGAGGAATCAATATGATTTCTAGGAGAATCCTATCGCACCCACTACCATTGAACCATTTCCCTCCAGTAATATCTTCTTGGTTCATTCTTCAGATCCACATTCTTATGGCGAGACTGCTGGAAATACCTTTTGGGAATCTACCATGAAGGAGTAGTACAACTCCCTCCTCGAGAACCAGACTTGGGATTTGGTTCCCCTTCCTCCTGGAAGGAAAATTGTCAGTTGTAGATGGGTCTTCAGGACCAAGAGTGCAACGGATGGACATATTAGCATATACAAATCCAATATTGTTTCCAAATTATTTCAACAGGTGCATGGCATTGACTATGATGAGACCTTCACTCTCGAAGTGAAGATGGATTCCATACATTTTACACTTTCCATTTCGGTGGCCAAGGGATGGGAAGTCCATTAGATGGATGTGAAGAATGCATTTATTCATGGTGATCTCTCAGAGGAGATCTATATGAAGCATCCCCAGGGATTTATGCAGGATTCCTCTTTGGTCTATCAACTGAAGAAATCTCTTTATGGCCTCAAGCAGGCTCCGAGGGCATGGTATGCCAAGATGAACTCCTACCTATTATCACAGAACTTTGTATCTTGTAAATCATACCCAAATGTCTACATGCTTAGGACAGGTGATTCACTTCTACTCTTAGTTCTGTATGTTGATGATTTTCTGATCACCGGTTGCTCAAATTGAACGATTGCTGCAGTCAAGAGGATTCTACATGACATGTTCTTGATGGCGAACATGGGTCTGCTGCACTTCTAAGGAGGATAGACCGTACCCTTAGCCGTACTACCCGACTACCCAGGTACTAGAGAGTATCTTTCCGAGTGTTGTTCTAGGTGAAACTATAGCAGTCCGGTGGCCGATAGGTTTATCTAAAGAGGGCTTCAGGAAATCTAGACCGATCTGTACATAGGTGTTGTCTAATGTGCTACCACTCGAAGGGGTACCAACAGGGGTTACAAGGGTGGCCAACAGATGTGCGCTTAAGAACCACTTGTATTTCCTACGTGTATGAATCCCTCAACTATGGGTTTATGCGTGTAACGATAGATCTTTGTGGCTTAAAGACGTCAGAATTCGTCTCTACCTTGAAAAAAAACAATTCCCACAATTTTTTCCAAGGAAAGTGCTCTGATACCACTTGTAAGATACCAGATATAAAAAATACGCAGAACATAAATAAAATGCTAGAAATGGTAGAATAACAGTAATAGAAATGGTAGAATAACAGTAATATAACCAACATAATCTCCACAATAACAAAGAAATAATATGAGAACAAAAACTAAAATAACACTTTGATTTAGAAAGAAATGTTCACAGGCCTCTTCGAGGGGGCAACCTCCAGTCGAGCAATGCTCTGTTACAATAATCTCCAAGCTAGGGTTTTCATACCCTTGACCCTTATTTATACTAAATATGTCTATTAAGAGAAACATCTAGAGGAAGATCCTTCTAGAAGCAGAATCTTCTATTAAGTCTTCTTACATCTGCCTTATTCTATTTTATTGAAAGGCCTTATTAATATTGACCTTTATTACATCCAAGTACATTGATCTACCTATGTGCGAGTTAGGACCTTAACATTTTGTCACCATGCAACATTGGGATCATCACCAACTAATGCACATTGTCCTTGGGATAATCACCATACTAGTTCATTACCCATGATTCCCTGATCTCCTCTTCACTTCACTCTATTTCAGTAAGTTAACTGAAGACTGGTAGACTAGTTAACTCAATTAGGTGGCAGTTCACTCTCATAACTGCCTGAGAGACTAGTCTAGGTGACAGTTCGCTCCCGTAACTACTGGTGTTTGTCTAGATCACTCTATACCAAAACTATGGTGCATTGGATTCACCTCCAGTGCACATTGGTTGAGTTATACAAAGTATATCATTTGCAAATTATTCATTTTTCATTACGGTTAATGAGAATTCTTCCATTGTTTCTCTCTTCCTTCTTCTTTCTCAATTTATCGCTGCAAATGTGTGTGGTATTTTCTAGCTAGATCTATTATGTGAAGGTTCAACACATTTACACCATCTACCTTAGCTTGTGCCCCAAATATTTTTCCTTCCATGCTAATGATCCAGGGGGTCATTCGTCATGAAAGTTACACTGATCCAAATAACGAAGAAAATGGTACAATGCCAGTGAAGTGGCAATGCATACATGGTTTTATTAAAGCTATTGGTATGGTTTATAAAATCAAAGCTTAGCTGTATAATTTTTTTTTCAACCACTATTCAAAACGGTTCTAATCCATTCAACAAATGTTTATGACATGGATTGGTCACTCCGATGAGTGGACACATCAAAGGGTTCGTTGTACCATTGGAAATGCACCATTCTGGAAGTTAGACAAGGGTGCCTGGATTATAGTTTCATATTGTTGGCAGTTATAAGCATACGCTGCTATATTTGGTAAAAACGTTTGGTGTTCATTTATGGTATAGTGTGTGCAATGTTTGGTGGGTGAGTCGAACTCGTGATCCATTTTTTCAGCCAACAGTTGATCTGTTTGTTATCAAAAATCTCGCAGAGATGAAATCCAATGTGCCTAACATGGGATTGAACCCTCGACTTGCACCTTTATAACCAAGGGTTTTGCCAGAGGACGGAGCCAGAGGATGGAGCCAGAGGACAGAGGAGAGATTCGTTGTAATTTATCCATCATTTCATTTTGAACAGCTGTCGAATTTTTTTTGACAGAGGACGGAGGAGAGATTCATTGTAATTTGTCCAACATTCTGTTTTGAACAACTGCCGAATTCGTTTTTAACAGAGACGGGGAACAGAAGATAGCATTTTTGTTGTAAACTGTTCCAATGTTGTTTCTTTCTGAAGTCGACCATTCTCTATATTAATTGGCTTCTTTGTCTTATGAAGTCCATTTCATAATTTTCAGAGAGGAGGTCTTGAAGGCTTCTGTATAGCATATTGTTCTGTTGCTGAAGTTGATTTGCAGAGATTCCAGTGCCATTTGTACCATTTTGAAGAGATTAATGGATCGGTACCCATTGGAGAGGGACCTGGATATGTAGCCCAGTGAAGGGGCTGAACTCCGTTATCAAACTCTTTTGTTCTTGTCTCTCATTTTCTGTTTCATATTCTCTTTCTATTGCTTTCAGTTTGCAAATTTCAGCATTTAATAAACACATTAATGCTTTTGAAAAATCAAATTGCAAACTAATGATAAGCATTCATAGCTTTTACATGCACATATGTTGAGATCCGATGGATCAAGTTTGGTATCAGAGCAGGTGACTGTTTGTGCATAGTTTTTTTGAATGCTTACCAGGTC
>SNQJ01S0020066.1:0-62251 GCA_010110895.2 Picea sitchensis
ACTATATGACCCAACAATTTTCCTATTGATACTGCAAATAAACATTTCTTAGGATTTAAAGATATGCCATACATTATGCAACGTTCAAATACTTGTCTAAGATGTTTGATATGATCTTCCCTTGGTTTTGAATGAATAGTTAGATCATCTTGATAGCCTGCCATAAATTTCTCAATCAAATATTTGAAAGCATGGTCATTTCCCTTTGAAAAGTCGCACCAACATTCTTCAACCCAAAAGGCATGTGAACATAAGAATAAGTCCCCCATGGTGTAAGAAAAGCGGTCTTGGGTCTATCCTCTTCAGTAACAAGCACTTGGTTATATCCTGGAAAACCATCCAACATGGACATCAAAGTAGAACCAGTAACCCGCTGCAATAACATTTCTATGTTTGGGAGTGGGTAGTTATCTTTAATACTTGCTCGGTTGAGATCTTTGAAGTCAACACAGAGGTGAATCTCTCCAATCTTTTTTTTAACTACAACTGGATTTGAAAGCCAATCTAAATGTATGATTGGAAAGATTATACCAACCTTCTTCAATTTTTCCAACTCCATTTTTACCAAGGGTTTCAACTTGGGATTTATTATTATTATTTTTTTCTTAATTGGCTTTGATCCCTCTTTGAGATGTATAATGTGTTGGAAAATTGACTTGTCATATTCCTCGAGATCATCATAAGTCCAAAAAAAAATGTCATGAAATTCTTTGAACAATGAAGTGTATTGATCAATTTCTTCAATTGTACAAGTACCAATATTTAAATACTTTGAAGAATTAGGAGTAACAATGTTTTTTTGTGTCTCTTGAACTTTTCTAACATATGTCTATTCTTTTGGATCTTGGATTTATGTTTGGTCATCTCTTGTAAAAAGAGATTTCAAACTGACAAAATCTTCAAAGAAAGTTGCAACACTCCGATCACCAAGCTCTTTGGGAGAATCATTTGAAATTGTTGAATCATAATCAGTGAATAAATCCACAATATGCTCATCATTTTCAAAGACTTGTAGATAGTTTTGATTATCAGGTATTGACGGCCAAAAAATTCTCTTAACATGAAATGCACTTTGATTTTGAGAATCTTCTGAAATGAAAAGAGATGCAGCTACTACCAATGAATCATCTTTTTTGTTCTTATCTCGAGGAATGAAAGAGATATTGAAAGAATTAAAATAATCCATAAGCTCACATGTTCTTTTTGCATAATGCTTTAGCTTTTCTTTCTTGATTTTAACTTTTTTTTATATGATTTATAACCAACTATGAGTCACCAGTTACTACCATATTTTCTACTCTTATTTGAAGAGAAAGAATTATTCCTTGATTAATACTTCATATTCTGCTTCTTTATTGGTACATGTTAATTCCAATCTGATGGCATGTGGATATATACCAGACTAAGGAATTTTGAAAATGATTCCCACTCAATTTCTAGACTTAGAACATTCACCATCAAATGGAATTTTTTAGAACCCTTGGAAATAATTTTCTTCTTCTTGCCTAAGAGGGTTTATTTGTTCTGGAATGAGAACAACATAATTTTCAATTCTAGCATCGATATAATTATGCATTACTTCATTCTCTTTCTTCTTGAATGATATGGGATTTCTACTCTCTCGAGAAACTCTAACCATTGTTCCATATTTGTTAGGAAACATCATGCAACTTCCATCATTATCATAATATATCCTCCAATTAATGAACACCAATCCCTTCCTAATACAACCCCATATTCTGGAGGCAAATCCACAACTATGATGGTAAAAATTGTTGTAATATGAGGGGTTGCACTTATCCACGCACACAAATCTTTTATTTCACCATATGTTGGGAATTTTCTTGAATCAATATCATATATGATTTCTCCAGTCTCATAATATTTTGTGCATCCCATTCCAAGTGCCTCCATGACTGATAATGGCATAATGTTGTTAGTTGCTCCACTATCAACCAAACAATTATGTAATGTAAGATCATGATTTTCTATGGATATATAGAACGGTGGGAGTTTACCCCTTGGCCTTACCAATGAAACATTTTGTTGTTGCCTTGTGTTCATGACAACAACTTCTATTCTTATATTTGAATCATCTAGTATCTTCAAAAGATTCTCTCTTTGTTGTGGTATTTTTACCACCTCCATGAAGGGTAAGCTAATTATGATCTTGGCTAGCTCATCAACTAAATTATAGTTCACTTGCAGTGTAGTCTTTGTCTAATTAATAATTGTTTGTTGTTTTGTTGGTTTGTATCAACTTTTTCTTTTTCTTTTCCAGGTGCTTCCTTTGTATTGAACTTATTCACTTGTGCTCTAGTTTGGACAATATTATCTTGTGAAAAATCATGATCTTCTTGTTCATCAAAAATGTGAAAAGATGATGTGCCTTCATCCATTTGTACAGATTCTAAAACTTCATCTTGGGTAACATCTGCTCCTTGATCAAAATTTGCAAAACTTTCTTCTTCCACAATTTCTTCCAGCACCATAACATTAGGATTTGGGACTATGGGTGCTCTTGGTCTATGTTCTTCGATTCTATCATTTCTTATTCTTTGATCTTGTACTGGAATTCTTATGTTTCGATTTGGTGGAACATGATTTTTCATCTCTCTTCAGTCTAATAATCTCATTCTACATTTGTCTAATTGTTTTTCTCATTTGAGTGATCTCTATTTTTTGTCTTGTTTCCTAGGTAGCTCCTAGATCGTTTATGGCATTAGGGGGAACCCCCTAGAGGATTCCTCCACCGGTTGCTCAATTTTCAAAACTTCTTGAAGTAGATGGTCCTTGATGTGATATGGACAGCGTATTCATTTGTCTTTGTACTTTTCCAAGAATGATCTCAGGATCAACATTAGTCTCCAACGTAAACTCTTCCATTTTCGTTGCCTTCTAGATATCTGCATGTAGATAATTTATTTGCGAAGATCGAATTGCATAGTTCACATTTGCAACCATTGAATTCTTCTAACACCCAAATATGACAGGGGCATTTGGGCGTTGTTCTTCTGGGATTTGATTTAGAGTCTTACATAATCGTAAGTTAAAATCTTGGAATCTTTCTCCTTTCTTGAGATGGATTTGAGTAAACTGAGTAACAAGAGTATGATATGCAATGAGAGGTGCATACATAGCCATGAACATAATGTATGAGTCATCAAATTATTGAATTGACTGAGTTGGGAGAGAAATATACTATTCATAAGTTCGACATGTCAAAGTTTGTAGAAAGATTATGACCATCACATCATCATGTTCAATTAGATGTATATTAAAAACACTTAAAAATTGTTCCATGTGTCTTTTTGGATCCATGATTCCATCTCCTGAAAAGACTGGTAAAACTCCTTGAGGCAAGGTTGGTAATGTATGTTGCTCCCCTTGTAGGTTTAGTGGGATGGACCTCGCCCTTCTTCTTGGAACTCTTTGTATATCACTTATTTCTCTTTTGTTATTTGGAATCTTATTTCTTTCTTCTCGATCCCCCATTATTAGGGTTTGATTTGTTTATGATTTGAAACTTTCACCAACTTCATGAAGCTGAAGTTTCTTTCTCTTTCTTCTTGTTAGTGGAACTTTATAAAGCTCCAGTTTTTCTTAGATTTACAATTGTCTTTTTTGCCTCAATGATGTCTCTCTTTCTTCCTCCTGAGCAAGGGCTTCCTAAGATCTTTCAATATCTTCTCAACTTTTTCTTGTAGTTAACACCAAATCATAAAGTTGATGTGGAACACGTCCTTGATTTATGAGTCTGACTTGTAACTGAGGTTGATTCGGTTCTGGTTGATTCATTGAAATTTCCTGGTCTGTGAAACCATCCTTTTTTTCTCCCCAATATGGTTGCCAAAATGTTGATGTTCAGATTGGTCAAAATATCAACAACAACCTCATGGCGATAAATCCTCTTGCATTTTTAAAGAGGTGATATTCCTTTGTTATTGCTTGAAGTAAATTGTGAAAATACAGTTCAAAATATATAAAAACGTATATTCACAAAGAAAGGTTCCTGAGAAAAGGACCAGGAACTTGTTTTAAAATAAAATATGAAATCTTTACAATATTGTATAGAAATAGAGAAAACATCATATCAAATTAAGACATTCCTCACATCCATCACAATGTAAGCAAGGTTTGCTCACATTCATAAGACTGGAAGATTTTAAGTCCACAATGTAGAGAACTTTAAATTAGTATCACATTTAAAACTGAAAGAGAATATGATAGACACACTCCAAAAATATCATACTCAAAAATTCAAAAGTCTGAGAAATCATTTAAGTTGTGCCCCGAAATAGTTCTCTAGGGAGTCCAAAAAACAATTGTCTTGCGTTACATTAAAATTAAAATGAAAGTGTTCGTCCAAAAGGATTGGGATGGGGCTCCCGTGGACCTTTAAATGATAGACCTGGTCCTAGAAGAAGAGGAGGAAAACAATCAGAAATCGGTTATGAGTTCTCAAAGAAAGAAAAGACACAATCGGGTGATTTCTAAACGAGAAGTATAGAAAATGGGAATTTATGAAAGATGTTCACTTGACTTACTGTGATGGAATCTCTCTCTCTTTCTCTCTCTCTCTCTCTCTCTCTCTTCATCTGTTGGTTGGGATGTCTTTTATACTTTCCTCTGCTGGAACTACATGACCGGTTGCAGCTGCTTCTTCTTTATCTGATTCAATTATTTTAATTAAGGCTTTCTTTAACCAATTTTCGATATATTCCCTCATTGTTGCCACAATTATTTCTTGCCTTACTTTAATCTCAAATAATGATGCTTCCATATCTTTAAAATCAATTTAGAGTAGATGAAGGGTATCCTCGATGTCTTCATTTTTGTTCACATCACTTATCGACCAACTCTCAACCTCTACTTCTAAATATTTAGTCAAGTTCTTGAACTTTTTTGATGATGCAATCTTTAACAAGTTTAACTTCTCCTCCATTTGTTCCTTCGAGAAGATTAATGAATTCATAATTAAGTGTGGGTCCTCCACATCTCCAGTCGACTCGACTAGTTCTAATTAAATCAACTTTAAATATAATTATCATATTTTTACACTTATGACATCACACTCAGGTAACATTTCCTTTAAACATCTTATCCTCTTTAACCAACATGCCTTTAATTGTTTTATACAGACTATCAAAGACAAATCCTCTTATTTTCTTCGAAACTCGTTAAGAACTGAAACCTTTGCAACAAAAGTAGAAATGGCCCCTTTGTAAAATGATTCATCATTTTCGGGGTCTGCTTGAAGATTGTCATTCTTGAGCCTAAAGAGACAAATCTTGTTGCCAACTCCCATGTTTTGAGAATCAGGGACATTCTCTTTTGGATATTTTCACCGACATATCTCCTAATAGCAACAAGTAAACTTGATGTTCCTTGTAATCTTGAGCTTGATTTTGGTCTTCCTTCAAGACTTCTCAAGCGCTGAATGGTGGGAATAGGACTAGCAAACAGTGGTAGGGGCAATAAAGAATTTCAAATTCTTTAATTCTATATTTAAGATAGCATTTTCGTTCTCTGTATCTCCAATTGACATTTTTAAAGCTTCTCATGTGGCCTCATGGAACTCTATGACCTTGGATAATGGAACCCCATGAAATTCAAATTTTGAATTCCATTTTTCTTGAATCTTCTTATTCTTTGCATCGATCTTCTCAATAACTAATTTTCTTGATTTTTTGTTGAATGTGGCACGATGCAGGGTTAATGACTCCTCTCCAAATATGAATGGCTCTCGAGTGGCCAATTCTCTAGCAATTGTTCTGCTTTCTAGTGGCCTTTGTTCTTCGCTTGTAAATTCAATATTTACACCGAGTACCATGTCTTATGGGGAAATTTCATCTACATGTATGCCTTCACTTTCTCCTTCTGTATTTGTGCCTATTTTCCTCTTACTAGAAATTGGGAGTTTATGGGGTTTTTCTAGATTTCCCTTGGGAGGGTTTTGTTCCCCTCCATCATCAGAATTATCTATCGAGGACTTTCTTTGTTCTTGAGGTGAGTTATGGGATTTTCCTTTTGGTAGGATGCCTTTTTGAGAAATATTTGGGGACCACGAACTTCTCTCATTCACAACTCTTCCTTGTTGTTTGTGTTAATTAGTTGTATCGATAATTGTCTCAATATCTTCTTGCAATTTCTCTACAAGTAACCCTTGACGGTTTTGACTGCCACCTTCTTTTTCTTGAAATAAGAATGTTTTGGCAAATGATACACTATATCCTACATATGTCATATGTGTCATAAATAATTGACTAGGGTCGAAACCCTTGATTTCATTTGTTTTCTTGAGATTGAATAAATCAAACTCGATTGAGATTTCATCAATATGGGTAATACCTTTTACAACTATCTCCCCAATTTTCCATGGCAGTGGGATGAACTATGTTTTCCTTTTCTCGTTGAAGAAATATGAGAAAAATTTATAATGCTTACATACCTCAACTGTAAATATTCTATCAGACACATAGTATGGCAGATATGAAGATTTCTCATGAGAACAATAAAGTCTAATGACACAAGAATTTTCCATTGCTTCAAAACTTCCTTTCTTGTCTATGAAGGATGTTGCTTCCAAGGATAATCTAGATGTATCGGGTCCATGAATTAGCTTTTTAAAAGAGGAGATGAATGCATTGTTGATTTCATAGAAATAATATGCAACCTTCTGTTTCCAAAGTGCGGGGAACCACATTTGCATAGGGTCGAATTTACAATTGACCTTTTTAGCTAAGGGCAGGCCATTGAAGACATGACAATATGTAATGACTAAAATCAAATATGCGGACATATAAAACATTTTATTCTTTCTGTAATTTCCCAACTGAAAAGATAACTCACTGGAAATAATCCTTACCCAGTAAAAAATTATGTTTTCATGAACTGAAAAGTGCAGTATATACAGAGCGAGCTTAGGAACAATAATAGTAGATTCTTGTCCAGATACTCTGGTGAATAACCATGCCATTTCTCGGTACGGTTTTTTCAATGAACATACCGGAATATTTGAGAAATCTTCAGGAAAATTGTTGGGTCTTCAAGGTAGTACTATAGGAGTTTGAATCCTTAATTCTTCATCTTCAAGAAGTCCTCGTCTTTGGTGTTTTTGAAAATCATTGCCAGCTTAGGGATCCTGAACATCCTTTTGAAAGTTGAGGGAGCTAAGGAGATGAGTTATTCTCCCTATAACTGAATAATTCTTCGTTCTTTGTCAAACTTGTCGATACACCATGAAATTAATTCTTTGAAATCATGAACTTTTGGAATGCAGGCTACCAATGTTGTTCCCTATGTCCCAATATTGTTATAACTCTTTTCTGGGGGTGGTAGTGTAGAGTAATATATGTATGTCTGCAACCACTGGAATCTTTGGTCTTCTCATCCCAATAGATTAATAATATCTCCACATAATTGTTCCTTTCTTCGAGTTGTCATACTTAACCAAGTTGACAGACTTAATGAACATTTCTTTTTCAAAGTGTTATTATCGAACTACACTTGTTTATATTAACATGTTTCAGGGCTCTTAACTCAAGGATTTTTAATGAGAATTAGTATTATAATTTATGGGAAGTTGTCTCAAGAAGCTCATCATTAATAATAGTATTAAGACTTATACGAGTGGTAGTAATTTTCAAAAAGAAATTTAATACATGTTGGGAAGTGTGATATGATATGACGTACAATGTCGTGGGGCGATGGATGATCGAGAGTGTGTAAAATTAGGACAATGGGCGATCGGGGTAAGTGTGTATTGGGAAAATGAGATGGTGGAACAACTGGGTAAAGGAACAGTGGGGTAAGGGAGGATCGGGAGAGTAGAACATTGGGACAGTGGGATAGTACCCCACACCCGCAACCAAACATCTACATTCCAAACAAAATTATAAGTGTAGGTGCACGATGAGGGTCGTAGTAATTAAGTGAGCTTTGTGTGGTTCATGAAAATTGGGTATGGCAAGGTAAAATGCTTGGAACCCGCGATAATTTTGAAATTTTTCTAAGTTTGGAAGAGTATTTGGAATTAAATGTACAAGCAAAAAGATACGAGCTTTATTAGACTTATGGGTCAAATGTCCTCAAAACTAGTAGTCACTAACCTATCACTCCTCTCCATCTTTCATACTGTGTTGATTTTTTTTCCAATGGTTGGCACAATGGTGAAAAAAAATTGTATTTTCATCTCCACATGGAAGCCGGAGAGCCCTACTTTTAAGTCTCCATGCCACTTATGTTTCCAACAACAACTACCTTCTCTTGTCTTCTAATAGGATGATTTCAACTTTTTATTCCTCAAAAAGTAAGCCACTCCCTTCATAGCTATACAAATCCTCCAATTCACTTTCCACTTTAGATGGAGCTTTTCCATCCTTGATATTTTTAGCACAATCCTAGAAAATAGATTCTTGATTTACCTTTTTTAGATTATTTTCAAATTGGATTGTTGTAGAGTCCCTCGATGTCTCATCAAAGGGATACCATAGACCCTTAACCATCCTAACATAATCTTCCTCTACCCGCCACCCTAGGTTAAATTATAGAGGGTAGGGGGTTTTCTCTCTAATGAAGCCAATTCGAGAAGATTTGAAAAATGATCCAATTCCCCTCCTAAAATAACCCATTGCCAAATTCTAATAGAATTATCGAGCCAATACTCGGACATCAAAAAAAAATTCAATATTTTTGCAATCCTCTCTTCTACCACCCTTATGTTTCCCCAAGTAGGCTTTAGTTTAACAGGTTCAATATCACACAAATCCACATCATCGAGCTTCCTAAAAAATAATATAATAGTGTGTCAACCTATCTTGATGGGCCCCATACTTCCAAAATCTCCAAAGAGAAGTTTGAATCCCCCCTAATTATGAAAAAATCTTGATTGATCCAATCCCATCTAAAGAACTTGTCCTAGATAGGAAATCTGTCTAAAATGGTCCATAAATGTTCAGGATAATAGCCTCCTACCCAATTCCTAGAAATAAATGGTTGTACCCAAATCTAAAGCAAAGGACCAATAATAAGTGCAAATCAGAGATCTCCTCTTTCACCCAATAACTAAGCTTCATGCCCACCCTTATAATCAATGAAAATAAACCACCATCCACCAAATAACTTCTCAATCTCACTAACAATATCTTCCCCTTGATTCATAATATCCTATAACATAATAACTTCAGGATTATTGATATCCATAACCCTATTCAAGTCTAGCTTTCTAGAGGGGCTACCCAACCCTCGATAGTTGAAAGATAGACAAATCATATTTCAACCTCAAGCGAGACATTGTTTTCTCTATGAACCCTATCCAAGGAAAGTTTATTTCCAGCTAGAACCTTGTTAACATTTTTTTCCTAGGTCAGTGACATAAATGATTTCATACCTCTACTCACTTTTAGAACCTTTACTTTCATTAAAAATCAAACTGCCTTTAGTCCTGCCCTGAAAAACCAAAGAGACCTTTTTTAGATCTCAAGTTATACCTAAAAGATCCCTCCCTTCCCTCTCCTTTTAATCTGGAGAGACTAACATTTTCATAGCAAGTACAAGGAGAAATGTCAGAGGAAGGAGCTCTTCTAGCCACCCCATTCACAAAATCGGGTAACACCCTAGAAGAAAATAATGACTTATCTTTCAACCCAGGCAATCCAGAAAATACCCCTTCTTTCCCATGGTCACCTAAAGCCCCCCAGATTCCAATTGAACCTTGATCCAAATACAATATTATTCTCAAGAGAATTATGCATAGAGAGAATAATCAAATTCCGTGTAGACTTACCTAACTCAACCAAGGATGAACTTAGAGCAATAATTTATCCCACCTCAAAATCCTTTGGAATATGTTTGCCAATATCTAACGTAGGAGAGATCTCCTTCTTGATACTTCAAATAGGGATTTCAATCTCCTCAATATCCATCTGAGATATTCCACCATCGACTAGTTGTGGAAAAACATATTGTTAACCACCCTCTTTGATAAAACAATGCTCATGCCTCAATATATCTACATCCTATGAGTCTACCATGCCGGATTGCTTTTTTACCCAAAACTTTTTAGGAACAGGGAGACTAAAATCCATAACCAAGTGGTTGTAATTATGAAAATGAAGACATACAAACTGTATTCTCGAATAGTCTAAATAATGGTCAATTACACAAGGACCCTTTTTCAATGAAATACTCTTAGCTAAGCCTTCCTTCAAATCCATAGGAACCAAGATTCGTGCTACAACCATTGAACCAATCTCATGAAAGTAAATATCTACTTCATATAAATTCCCAAGAGCATTCCATATTCCCCTAAATACATCCATCGACCAAACCTCCAACACGAGACCCAACAACTTGACCCAATGTTATTAGAACAAGACAAGTCATCGTACTAGTCGACCCCAAAAATTAGAAGCATATATATATATATATATATATATATATATATTCATGTGCATCCATGTGCATCCATGTGAGTCTAAACCATCATACACAAATATGCAAGGTTTCTCATGTACATAGCAAGTAAGGGTGCATATAACCTAAATAACATCGAGTGCAGTCCATAACTAAACCAAATTGCATCAACAAAGAGGATTTAAATGGTCTCTAGAGTCCAAAAACAAGCATAGTACTAACTAATAACTATAGTCTAGACTCTAGACTATACAATCTAATCACATGAGAGAAACATTTGAATTATCATCATCTACATCCTCAACATTACTAGACTAAAAAATGGGATTCTAGCTTGATTCCCTAGCCCTAAAGGTACCCATCCAATAACAATGTTTAAAGTCGATGGCTATGGAAGTGGCTCCAAGTCCAAATCAGCCCAACAAATTCTCAGCTCAAAAATTCCCCAAATCAACCCAAGAAACTCAACTCAAAAATTAAAATTGCTTAAATGAATTGTGTTAGTGAAATGGAGGGTGGGGACCTCTTTAAACAACATTAGGGGTCCCAGGGTTAGGTTTAGTGTTTCAATTTTTTAATTGATTTTTTTTAAAGTTGAGTTTAAGTGGTCCCCATCACCAACTATACGGTTCCACACAAAACTAATCAATTTCGACATTTATGGTAGGTTCGGTACATAACTAGCCATTATCGATTCAAAGCCTTCAATATGACCGATCATTTTTGTCATAACTGGTTTGGTTCTGATAATATTGGCTTGACCTAGACCAATGTCAACTCAACCTTCTTAGATCTTGCGTCAAAAAATGTCTCTTCATAACTAATGCAGTCAAAACCCATCTCCAATGGGAAGATAAAACCTTCTCAACATCCACCAATGATCAGAAAATGAACGTCATCGACCCCTTGGTTAGGATGTAAGGGCTAGAGAATAACCTATCTAGGGTTTCCATTTTTCTCAAATCCAAGCTTGAGCGCTTTATCCCCCAATCTTCAGCCATGAAAATGACCAACCGTTGCTTGGTCTACCATAGCAACTACTTCATTCAACTTTACCTCCTTACCAAGAACCAAATTTACAATGGAACCATGCTTCTTCACACACTTCTTGTGCTTATAGGATATATGTTGTCCCCCTCCACCTTTGATAGCATGGGTAGCAAGTGCACCCCTAAGGGTTGTGTCTCCTCTATCTAGAATTTATTTAGAGGGAACAAAACCCTCACCTATTACCCCAACTCTTAGATCATCCATATCTAATAAGGGGATGAAAAAACCCTTGTTAGCCTTCAAAGAAACACCATGACAAAGGAAAAACAAAGAATCAACACCAGACTTGATCAAGATGGATCTCAATGGCCATCCACCTTTTCCACCGAATCACCATTTTGAGCCCGTGGTTTTGATAAACCATGATAATCACCCTTTTGATGGGGAATGTAATGTCATCTTCATTTGTTAATTACAAACATCATGTAATGATTTCCTAGTGGTCTTATGTACATGCCTACAACATAGCGTTAATGCACCAGATCCCATTAGAAATCTGCAGTTAAGTGCTCTCAGGCTAGAGTAGTACTGGGATGGGTGACTGCCCGAGAAGTCCTAGTGTTTTACATGCCTATGGCATTTTATAAATTTAGTCCAATTTATCTCACATGCATCATGGGAATTGTTCTCCTCTCACTCTCTCATATATAATTGAGGTGAAGGAGGCCCTTTAAGCATGCGATGGAGTGTGATGTAAAGCTTGTTGCGAATGAAGCGTAGCCAACATCTCTTTCTTTTCAGAGATAGGCTACCCTATTCTGCCAGTTTGTGTTCTACATTGTTTTTCTCTCTTGTTCATTAATAGAAGTTGGTTTTCACTATATTTTTGTGTTCTCTACATTATCTCTATGTATTTCCTTGTTATATATCGGTTATATTTTTGTCTTCATTTCGTTCTCAAAATAATTCAGATCAGTGGTATCAGAACAGGCTGCTCCTTATCATTTCTTAGAGTAGGTCCCCAATGAGATCAGGGTATAGAGAGTTGGGTCTCGAGCTAGTTTCGCTTGAGGACAACTTCTCTCACCATCCTAAGAGACCTCCCATGGTGGAAGAAAAGAGAGATGAAAAAGTAGGAGATCCTTTCAAGATGTTGCTCGAGGAAGCCCTCGTGCGACAAAGGAATGGGATGATGGACAATTTTGCTCAGATCCTTCAAAGACTACCGATGGCAGTGGCTAAGTCATCTTTGAAAAGAAGCCATTTTGCAAGTACAACACCCTTCAACGTACAAGTCAATTTTTATATCCCCTTATTTGAAGGCTAGATAGATGCAGATGCTCTAGAAAAATGGTTGAATCTGCTAGAAGGTTATTACTCTATCCAAAAAAATTCCCACAGTGAAAAGATCACCTCCGTGCTCCTTAAATCCCTTCCCCATGTCAAAGCTTAGTGTGAAGGTTACTGGGAGGGGTACACCATGGATGAATCTACACTATTTGGGAGAGAACCCACTTGGGCGGCCTTTGTAGATGCCCTAAAGGAGGAGTTCTACCCTGTGGGAAACTATGATGAGCAATACATGAGATGGACAACTGCATCAGAAAAGAGACCAAACGGTGTCAGAGTACACCAACATCTTTCATACCTTGCACTCAAAATTGGGTATCGAAGACTCTGAGTGACACCTAGTTTTGAAGTATCGCAGTGGTCTACACAGGTACATCCAAACAAAGATGGATTTCTTGGACATCTCCTCACTGGGAGCTGCTTATCGATATGCAGTCAAAATTGAGCAGAAATTCAAGCAACATAGTAAGTGGCAGAAGCATGGCAAAGGAAAATCTAACTCACACAATGAAGGACAGGGAAAGGAAGGCCAACCTCAAGAGAGCCAGTCCCAGATACATGCAAAGAAGGGTAACGGGAAGTCTAAGAAAAACATCGGAAAGTGGTGTGAGTTCCACAACAACGTTTGGCACAACACTGATGAATGTCGCTCAATACAGTCATTGGTGGTCGAGTTCAAAGACAAAGAGACGGGCTCTAATTCAAAAAAATAATAAAAGGAGACAAATCATTGATGCATAACTCACTACTATTGTCGCAACTGCAACAATCCAACCAGAAGAGGATCATGAGGAGGGGGAGCGACTCTTCATTCACAAATGTGGGTGAAGAGAACCCCACTACATTTTATTGTTGATAGAGGAAGCCAAAAGAACATCATCTCAGCAGAGGTTGTCAAGCAATTGGATTTGCCAACAACACCACACCCACAACCATATAACATTGGGTGGCTTTTCCAGGGTCAAGATCTTCGTGTCAACCAGTAGCGTCGCTTGTCCTATGGCATCAAGCCCTTCAAGGATGAGGCATTGTGTGATGTTGCCCCACTATAAGTCTGTGATGTTCTATTAGGCCAGCCATATATGTGGAGGCGTCATGTTGCTTATGAGTCTCGACCCCGTAGCGTCATTATTACTCTAGGGGGGTTAGCTATACAGGATACCAGAGGTAGTTTTGACTATTGCCCACCAAAACAATGCCACAAAGTAATCTCTCATACTGCAAACTTTAGCCTCTTCACAATACAATCAGAAGGTGAACAAAAGGACACTGCAACCACTGAAGCCTCAGCCCAAGACCTTTCTATCCAGTAGAAGCAGATTGACAAGATTGTAGAAGAGTACCAAGATGTTCTTGCTGCACCTACGGGGGTGCCTCCACACTGCCCAATCAAGCAAGGTTATAACATAACCCTTCATACTCTTCATGCTGCATCTTCATTGATAAATTCCTCCCACACTCAGGTAAATCATGCAGCTAGATTGGTTGAACGAATCCAACCCCTCCAACAATAGGTTCATGACAACCTTCAACAAGCTAAGCAAGATAGCTTCTTTAGCAAGGAAAGCAACGCACCAAGCTTTAGATTTAGTAGAAGTCTCTCCGCCTTTCAAGGGAACTTGATACAATGGGAACCATTGCTTCCTAAGGGGGGAGGAATGATCCAGATGGATCTTGTTGGACATCCACCTTTTCCATTGAATCACCATTTTGAGCCTGTGGTTTTGATAAACCATGATATTCACCCTTTTGATGGGGAATGGAATGGAATGCCATCTTCATTTGTTAATTACAGACATCATGTAATGATTTCCTAGTGGTCTTATGTACATGCCTACAACATAGCGTTAATGCATCAGATCCAATCAGAACTCCGTAGTTAAGCGCGCTCAGGCTAGAGTGGTACTGGGATGGGTGACCGCTTGGGAAGTCCTAGTGTTTTACATGCCTGTGACATTTTATAAACTTTGCCCAATTTATCCCACATGCATCATGGGAATTGTTCTTCTCACACTATCTCATATATAATTGAGGTGAAGGAGGCCCTTTAAGCATGCAACATAGTGTGATGTAAAGCTTGTTGTGAATGAAGTGAAACTTTGTCCAATTTATCCCACATGCATCATGGGAATTGTTCTTCTCACACTATCTCATATATAATTGAGGTGAAGGAGGCCCTTTAAGCATGCAACATAGTGTGATGTAAAGCTTGTTGTGAATGAAGCGTAGCCAACATCTCTTTCTTTTCAGAGATAGGCTACCCCATTCTGTCAGTTTGTGTTCTACAATATTTTTCTCTCTTGTTCATTAATACAAGTTGGTTTTCACTATATCTTTGTGTTCTCTGCATTATCTTTGTGTATTGAAAAAATAATCTAGATCAAGGCTAATACAAAAACAAGGGATACAATAGTTATGCATCCAAGATCACTTCAAAAACAAGATTGACATGTTGAATGCACTTTCACTCTAAACTAATTGCAATAGCATCTTTGGAACTGTAAATGTCACAACAAAAAGCCAAAATTCCTTTGGCACTATCCTCCACCCAAGAATTTGCATTCAGGTACTTTCCAACAAAGGATCCATTGATAGACTTGTTAAAGGCCTATATCAATCTGTAGCCAAAAAAATCTCCACTTCTGCCAAATTGTCTAAAGTGTCTTCCTCCAATGGTTTGGACCCATGGGGTCTTCCCTAGGGTTC
This sequence comes from Picea sitchensis, assembly GCA_010110895.2. Classification (NCBI taxonomy): domain Eukaryota; kingdom Viridiplantae; phylum Streptophyta; class Pinopsida; order Pinales; family Pinaceae; genus Picea; species Picea sitchensis. The sequence goes on from SNQJ01S0020066.1 coordinate 15,463, forward strand.
CTCACCCTAAAAGGGCTAGGTGAACCTAGTACACTTAGATCAATCCAAATGTTGTATCCTTCATAAAAAATTGCTAATTAATCTACTAGATATGTATTCATATTAAAAATCCTTAGTACCACATCATATCCAAAACCTCAGCTCATGTAGCCCTATATCTTTCAACCAATTCAATTTTTTTTTGAAAGATTCATATTGCATTAAGCTTAATCAATGTATTACTTCCATAATAAGTGATCTTTAACAATTTAGAAAAACTAGTCATCATAATTAACCAAATACAACTCTCAATAACATCATCTACTACTCGATCTTAAGAAAATGATTAATAATGAAATAGTGGATGATAATATCCATTGAACTTCCCCCACCTTTCTTATTGAATATGTCATTGTCCTCGATTCATTTGTAGGCCAAATTTTGAAAGTGCATCTGCAACTGAATTTCTCTCTCTATAGATATGGATAAAAAATATATTAGTAAAAATAGTGCAATACCCCCTAATCTCCTCTACCAATGGAGCCAATAAATAATTTATAAAGTTTTGTTCCCCCTTCAACCATTTGATTGCATTCATCGAGTCTTCGAATACTTGAATCTTTGACACCCCCTTTTCACCTGCCAATGAAGCTTCAAAGCCATGAGCTTGACGTAATTGCTTGTGCCTAGCCCCAATCCAGCTTTGAACTTTAAGTAATGTGAGCCATTTAAAAATAAAACTCCCCCAACTCCATAAGTTTATGATTCATCTTGGGTCACCCCATCAAAATAATCCCATGTCCCTGATTTGTCCACCACCTCCTCAACAACCAGTCTTTGATGTTTTCCCATCTTCTCTTGATGAATTTTTTTAAGGATGCTTAACCCTCGAGAAGCACATTGAATTGGGGGAATATGACTATCTTCAAACAAGCTGGCATTTCTAGCCAACCAAATGCCCCAAGATATAATTATAGGAAGTGATTTATCATTCATAACTACTTGATTACCACACCAATTCCTTAAAGCCTCTTCAAGAGAAGATCCATTCCAAACATTCTTTAATCTTGGTAGTCCTTCAATTTCCTTCTAGAAATGTGTTGAATATGCGCATGATATCAAGAGATGTGTGRTTGATTCCTCACAACTCTTGCAAAAGAGGAACATTCCTACACTAGACCATATCCTTTTTTGCAAATTAACCCAAGTCTATTTGTCAACACTAGCCACATAAAAAWGCGAGATTTGGAGGGGTATTTAAATTTCCAAATCTTGCTCTGCTAACACAAAATTCTTTTGTATCTCACTTGTATTTAAAACCTCATATCCCACTTTTGGAGTGTACTCCCCTGTGGCAGTTTTTGCTTAAACTAGTCTATCCTCTTTATATAAAATCATTACATGCGTAGAATTTAAACTTGCCACATAAGCCATGTTGATTAGAGGGTTTTTCTCTAGCAAGTCACAACCATCCATTTTGTGGGGGTAAATTTTTTTGTTTTATTTAATTTTCAAACAAATTTTTAATTTGCCTTTGTTGTTTTTTGGTTCCTATCCACCAGTTAGGTTTTCCTAGTAGGACCTCATCGTTGGTTCTATTGAATTTTCTAATGTCATCAATGGAACTTCTATACATTTTGCCCATCCCTCTTTTTCCATAGTCCCACGATTGTTTGGTCTTTCAATCAACTTGACATTATTTGGTCAGTGAGTTGTCTTGTCATTCGCTGTCAACCAAACCTATTCTATTTTTTAAGAACCTTCGTTAGCATATTTGACGACCCTCTCTTTCTCATTGTCGTTTGTACATCATTGTTGATTTATGGCCCCACCCACCAGTTGTGCCATCATTTGTTCGTGGTGGGATCTCCTCCCATCAATGCTCTCATATACATTTATTGCCATCCTCTATAGTTGACGACCCCTGTTGATACCCTATCCAATGTTAGCATTTCCTAACAATGTCCTTCCCATGACACACCCTTCCACCTATTTGTAGGGCTTCTCGCCCTTGGGATTATGGCCCTCCTTATAGATAATACCACCTCCACAAGCCTTTCCTCACCACCAACATTGCTACCATGACTACAAATAGGCTAAAACCCCATAAAAACTTGAAGTAAACTTTCCACATAAGACCTCTACAATATGACACGTAGACACTTACCATGTCAGTTGGTACATACAACTCCTATGCCACATCAACATGCACTCACCATTGCCACATAATCACCACATCACCATTTGCATAGTCAAACACTAACACATCAACATACATTCAATACCTAGTTAGTGTGCAATGCCAACATTCTAGAGGACCACTCTCCATTGATCTTCCAGGACCCCATTTTTAAATAGTGATAACTTTTCCATTTTGAGTTTGTTTTTTTGAAATTAGTTATTTTTTTATCTCGTCATATTTGTTAAACTAGTTTATTTAAATTTTCCCATTTGGTGTTGTATTTCTTAGCTTCTCAAGTGACTAACTACTTCATCCTCATTTTTGTAACTTCCAAGGATCGTATCTTTCTCATCTGGGGATTGTTTTAAGTGTCATTTTTTTGAAAGCGAATTATTTTTCATGTACTTTCTATTTTATTGCTATCTTATTACTATTTGTCATTATGGCCAATGTAAATGAAATTTTACTAACCAACACCAATTAAGATTCATAGAAATCTTATATGGAGGACCAATTGAGGAGCAGAGCATTGTATTGCCTCACTATGGGAACAAAACCTGCCCCACTAGCACCCTTATAGAAAGTTGATGGATTAACAAAAATAATGAAGCTCGAGGGCTTATTGGCATGTGTAACTTTGGAGGTCTCAAATTTCATACTCAGGGAATCGATACCCTAATCAAAGACTAGACTAAGTTTTAACAACATTTTGACAACAAACTTCACCCAAGCTGATAAGTTGGAGAATGAGCTCAACTTTTTAACCACATTGAAAATTCCATTTTAAAGTTCAAGGCTTTCAAACTTTTGCTTGGTGATTGTGGCATTAAAATCCCCAATGACCAGATGATACTTTCCATTCAAAATCTAATTTTAAGAGATATCAAAAGATATTAAAATCATTGTTAATTGTTCAAAAATAACTCATTTTTTTAATTTTGACTAAAATGCTATATATATGGGCTTATGGGCTTAATGGTTAAGAACATGTGTTTCCTTCTTGGAGGTTACAAGTTTAAATCTAAAGGGGGTAGGGTATGTATACCTCCATAAAATGTTTCCGCTGCATTTTACAGTTTCAACTTATTTCCTTATTGAATAGAAACCAATTTTACTGTATATCTGTTATTTTGTGTTAAGCGTCTTTTGATAATAATTTGTATTCATTTYGTTCTGCAAATAAATTCCGGATCACCCAAGCTATAATTACGGGAAGCACTTTATCATTCATAACTACTTGATTACCACACCAATTCCTTAAAGCCTCTTCAAGAGAAGATCCATTCCAAACATTCTTTAATCTTGGTAGTCCTTCAATTTCCTTCTAGAAATGTGTTGAATATGCGCATGATATCAAGAGATGTGTGATTGATTCCTCACAACTCTTGCAAAAAAGGAACATTCCTAGACTAGACCATATCCTTTTTTGTAAATTAACCCAACTCAATACCTTATTTGTCAACACTAGCCACATAAAAATGCGAGATTTGGAGGGGCATTTAAATTTCCAATTCTCGCTCTACTAACACAAAGTTCTTTTGTATCTCACTCGTATTTAAAACCTCATATCCCAATTTTGGAGTGTACTCCTCTGTGGTAGTTTTTGCTTAAACCAGTCTATCCTCTTTATCTAAAATCATTACATGCATAGAATTTAAACTTGCCACATAAGCCATGTTGATTATAAGGTTTTTCTCTAGCAAGTCACAACCATCCATTTTGTGGGGGTAAACTTTTTTGTTTTATTTATTTTTCAAACAAATTTTTAATTTGCCTTTGTTGTTTTTTGGTTCCTATCCACCAGTTTGGTTTTCCTAGTAGGACCTCATCGTTGGTTCTATTGAATTTTCTAATGTCATCAATGAAACTTCTATACATGTTGCTCATCCCTCTTTTTCCATAGTCCCACCATTGTTTGGTCTTTCAATCAACCTGACATTATTTGGCCAGTGAGTTGTCTTGTCATTCGTTGTCAACCAACCCTCTTCTATTTTTTAACAACCTCCCTTAGCATATTTGACGACCCTCTCTTTCTCATTGTCAATTTATGGCCCCACCCACTAGTTGTACCATCATTTGTTCGTGGTGGGATCTCCTCCCATGAATGCTCTCATATACCTTTATTGCCATCCTTTATAGTCGACGACCCATGTTGATACCCTATCCAATGTTAGCATTTTCTACCAATGTCCTTCCCATGACACACCCTTCCACCTATTTGTAGGGCTTCTCGCCCTTGGGACTGTGGCCCTCCTTATAGATAATACCACCTCCACAAGCCTTTCCTCACCACCAACATTGCTACCACGACTACAAATAGACTAAAACCCCATAAAAACTTGAAGTAAACTTGCCACATAACACCTCTACAATATGACACGTAGACACTTACCATGTCAGTTGGTACATACAACTCCTATGCCACATCAAGATGCACTCACCATTGCCACATAATCACCACATCACCATTTGCATAGTCAAACACTAACACATCAACATACATTCAATACCTAGTTAGTGTGCAATGCCAACATTCTAGAGGACCGCTCTCCATTGATCTTCCAATTTCAGGACCCCATTTTTAAATAGTGATAACTTTGCCATTTTGAGTTTGTTTTTAGGAAAATGTTTTTTTGAAATTAGTTATTTTTTTATCTCTTCATATTTGTTAAATTAGTTTATTTAAATTTTCCCATTTGGTGTTGTATTTCTTAGCTTCTCAAGTGACTGGCTACTTCATCCTCATTTTTGTAACTTCCAAGGGTCGTATCTTTCTTATATGGGGGATTGTTTTAAGTGTCATTTTTTTGAAAGCAAATTATTTTTCATGTACTTTCTAGTGGTTTTGGCAATTTCTATTTTATTGCCATTTTATTACTATTTGTCATTATGGCCAATGTAAATGAAATTTTACTAACCAACACCAATTAAGATTCATAGAAATCTTATATGGAGGACCAATTGAGGAGTAGAGCATTGTATTGGCTCACTATGGGAACAAAACCTACCCCACTAACACTCTTATAGAAAGTTGATGGATTAACAAAAATGATGAAGCTCGAGGGCTTATTGGCATGTGTAACTTTGGAGGTCTCAAATTTCATACTCAGGGAATTGATACCCTAATCAAAGCCTAGACTAAGTTTTAACAACATTTTGACAACAAACTTCACCCAAGCTGATAAGTTGGAGAATGAGCTCATTGACTTAGATCTTGGAACTTTTTAACCACATTGAAAATTCCATTTTTAAGTTCAAGGCTTTTAAACTTTTGCTTGGTGATTGTGGCATTAAAATCCCCAACGACCAGATGATATTTTTCATTCAAAATCTAATTTTAAGACATATCAAAAGATATTAAAATCATTGTTAATTGTTAAAAAATAACTCATTTTTTAAATTTTGACTAAAATGCTATATATATGGGTTTAATGGTTAAGAACATGTGTTTCCTCCTTGGAGGTCACAGGTTTAAATCTAGAGGGGATAGGGTATGTATACCTCCATAGAGTCTAGACTTTAGCAGTCAAATCCATGCGTGGGGATGCTCATATTGGCCCGTTGTGACAAAGCTATAAGGGTAGGTGACCCTTGGGATAGAGATTCACTGTCGATGGGCCTTGGGACGTTTCGGTCCCTGCTAAGTCACAAGTTATTGGTATATCTGACTTGTGAGTTGTTGGGTATACTCTTGGGAGGTTGTTGTTCCCATGATTAAAAAAAAAATCCATGCGTTGCAGATTATGCCCCTAAGGAGTTTATGCTAAATACTATTTTCAAAATAATGACAAGTAATCGGACAAAATTTTTTTATACCTCTTAATTTTATTTTTAATTTATTAAAATTACGTAAAATTACACATTTCAACCATAGTGTATTGTGGACCTCATGTATTTCCTGGTTCAAATTATATTGGAACACCCGCGAATATTTGATATACGAAAAAGCCTATAAATATTGTTATTGGCATTAATCATCGAAATATATAAATGAAAAACCGTTTCAGTTCGTGTAGTGGTTGTGATCCAATTCATTCGTCCTCCAATTCTTGCAGAGCAATAAACCCTATTACTTAAACCACAGAGTATTTTCTTGTGCTTGCAGGTTTATTATCTCCATCCTACCCAAGGAGGAGGATATGGAGAAAGAGAGCGTATTAGAGACAATGTATGAAGATGCTCCGTCGGACTGGGATAGATTTTCTTCAGATGTAGATATGATGGACATCGAGGCCGAGGCTGAGGCTGAGGCCGTTGGTTTGGAGGATGTTCCCTTAAATAATCAATGCGCTACTTCTGGAGTGGAAAAACCCCAAGTTCAATCTCAGAAGGACCTCGCATCTCCTCTGAGTGCAGGTTTGTATGCTTGTATGCGAATGTTTGGTTATTTGGGTTTGAAGATTAATGACATGTTTGATAAATCGATTCCACATATCCACGAGAGGCGTGCTGTGTCGGTTAAAGGGGGGCGCTGTTAAGCAGAAGTTTGCTGTGGAGCAAATTCTCTGGTTAAAACCATTGACATTCACTGTTTCTAATCCAATTTCAACCAAAAGTCCTACCCTCTCCGCAGCCCTCGCGGACCGTAATCCCTAAACATCCGGTTTTCATAGCCCACCCTAGCTGGAACGTTTGTGTTGTTTTGGACATGGTGGGACTTGTTTTGCCATTCCCACATTTTCATCCTAAAGACTGCCTCCTTTTTAAATCAAATTTCAGCAGTGCCGCACTTCTTGTTTAAAAGGCTTTCACCCTTGCTGCACCTGCTCCTGCACTAACACCCAATTGCACTCTGCAACACTGCACTATCGACAACTTTATGCATCTGACTCTACCGCTTCATTCAACCCTAAGTTATTGAAAACGGAGAAATGGTTTCAGTTTCCAAAACAGTGATTTTTTTGAAACAATACCTTCAAAAAACATGCACACACAGAGATATGTGTGTGTGGGGTTGTTGTGACAATTGATCAAATCTTGGTAGGAAAGCTCCTCCCGTGCGTTATATTGCCGATGTAACCTCTGGGCAGGTCATTGTAGGGGCATTGAAATGGAACAATCAACCCCATTCTTTGCTTAAGTGCGAGAGCTTGGGACCAGTTTTCTTTCACTCTCTGACACACACACATAACTGTTTGAGGTTGCTTCTATGGCCTTATGTGAAGATGTCTTCAAGTAAGAAACTGAAGAAGTATGAAAAAAATATGCAATATCCTTTCTTAAAGAATTAAAACAGTGCACAAACCTGCAGAGTCTGTCTCAAAATGCAAAAACTCACTCAGCTTCTCTGCAGGTTTGGGAATGTTTGCTCCACAAACCTGCAATAACAACCTGCACTGTCCAATCTACTCACAAAATGAAACTGTTCGAAGAAAGATGGCAAAACCCTCTTTTTTAAAGTTGTTTTTTATTTTTTTTTCCCAATATTAATCATGAATGTCTTGTTTTCAAGATTTTGCTGTGTTTTTACTTTAATGTATTTTTTCAATTTTTTTTTCTGTCATTTTACTTATACTTACACTTTTACAAGATTTGTAACCCACAAACCTGCAATTTTTTGTTTTTGGCTGGAAACTCTAGTACCAGAATTTCCCTGGGTAGGAGACATCTAAAAGAAATGTTTCCAGGGCATTTCCACCCTGTTTCTTCAATGGAAACAAAAAATTTCTGGTTTCATAGATTGAACAGCATTTATAGTTGGCTTGTCTATATGCATATTTATATTTCACATGTAACTTTTGTATATAATATAGCATCTCAAAGGCATATCAACCATGGAAATTAAATATTGCAAGCAAACTACTAAAGTGTGCATCATTTGTGTTGATGTAACTATAGATGTAAATATAAGGATGATGGACCGTGCCCAAAATGAGAAATTGCATAGCAATACTAGAAAAGCAGGGAGACAAAAGACTAGCACGACAGCAAATGTACTATAGAAGTTTGACCAAGGTAGTAAAGTGGGAAAGCATTCATGTATACAGTAATAAAAAAATTCAATGGCAAGGAAGCATAGATGGCATATCAGGTCATGGGAGCAACTGTTCCATTTATTGTTCAACATTTAGTCCTTGCATGCTGATCTTTGCACGAAAGCTTTTAGATGATAACTTCTTTCTCCTATGTTCAAAATTGAGTCCAAAGTTTAAAATTCAAATACTCATGAATATAAGTGTCAAGGAGACCCCTAGATTCTGCAATAATTGATTATTTTCTAAATATACTGAACAAACAACCATATTTTTTTTCTCAAAGGGAGAAGTCAAACAAAGTTTTTCCCCTTTTATATACAAAAGGACCCGTGTCAGCCTCAAACGGATGTTATTTTGCCCCAGGTCACTGGCATCCAGGAACATACACAAATATTTGAGGTAGAACCTCTTGTTTCCTTAATTTACTTTAACATGTGTTTGCCTGAAATTGTTACCCGAAGTTGTATCAATCGATAGGTTATTCATCCCTTTGTTGTCATTCATAATTTGTTGGTGTGAGTCCTGTACTGCTACTAGTCATTCCCATTGGACACAAAGTTGGTATCCTGCCTACCACATTATTCTATTTTGCATAATTTTTTTTTGGTTTTAGTTTTTTTTTTGAAGTAGTTAGTCTTGCATATGGAAAGCAATCGCTTACTCTATATCCTATTATTCTGTGATTGAGTCTGAAGAGCTTTCTTATGTCAGATAAGCTTCAAATGAATCTGCCGTGCATGTGTCTTCCTATTCTTGAAACATGTTTATATCTTATATCTACAATGGTGATATGCATTTCTTTTATTGACATTATTGATTTCTTTTGGTTATCTAGCTGCAGGAGATGATTTGGAGAAAGTAGTAAATGATTCAAACCATGTTACTCAAAGAAAAAGATGCCCAAGAAGGAAACCACGAAGAAGAAACAAGAAAAATTCTAATGGCATTCACAATATTAACAGGTGTGCAAATTTGGGATACACTTTTCTTGTGCTTTATTCACCAAATGACAATGTTACTGTTTGTTGGAATGTGTCAGATGATTTAAGTGTCAGTGATTTTGCAGGTTTGTTATTAACACATGCAAGTATTTACGAGAGCCAAAGTCCTATCTTGTATGGGAAGCAGTTAAGAAACTTGGTTTTTCTGCTGTTGAAGAACTAGTAAAACAGGTACCATATTCTGTACTCAAAAGTAATGTGTCAAAAGATTTCTTTTTTGTTGGAATAGGAAATGCACTAAATTGCGTTGAATTGACAGTGACATCAATAGGGGCAGCTCTAGTTCAACACTTGATTCCCCTTTAGTTTGTTCCACCTTTGACAATTTTAATTGTTGCATGCCATCTTTTTAGTAGTTGAAGCAAGTCTTATTTATTTGTGCTTCAACAATTTCGTATTCTCATGATTATTATGTGCACTGCACAAAGTTTGAACTTTGGCTGGGAGAGGATACAATTGATTTCATAGAGTTGATAGATTTTGTAGTTTTGAACACAAATGTTACTTCTATGGGCATTTTACTTTCCCTTGCCGGGCGTATTTGTGTATTATCCTTGTATTATCCTTGTTTTCTAGGGATTCACAATTTTATTTTCCACTCCTTCGATAGTTTATGTGTAATGTACTGGAATGCAATTTGGCACACTAACATTGCAAATGCATATATGGATTGAAAATACTAGTAGAAATTTGTTGAATCTAAGCTCAAATAGCACAAATGAAGTGTTGATATTATGGTAGCTGCGGGAGGTATTTACCTCCACGTGTAAACCTGACGAGGATAGAATACACTCCGGGAAGCAAGAAGAAACCCTAATGAGTTGGCTAATAACCCTAGAAGACTTGTTGGCTCAAGAAGATAATTTATATTAGGTTATTAGCCTACAAGAGAAGAAGTCGTCTAGAAATAATAATATATACTAAACAGACAGATACCCAGAATGAGAAGTCGGCCTAGGCAGTTAGCCATAATTAGTATAAATATAGGAGGCCAGTTCTCATTCTGGCAGGCAGTCTCAGAATTGCAAAGCAACAACTTGTGCGCACTGTAGTGCCCAGTCTTGTGCGCAGGTTTGAGGAGAGCTGCCATTGCAGTTGCTATAGCTAGCAGATCACGTTTGGCTTGGAGTATCTCTTGGTTAGGGTTTGGACTATCTAATCAGCTCTTGTTGGTGCGCTATCCTTTGGGAAAGGTGCACTACCCTTTGTTTGGCTATCTAGCCTAGGGTTTGCTTCCGGAGTGATTCTTTGTCAAGGTTAAGGTGCTCGGAGGGTGGCTTTGGCCTATGGTTGGGTGACAATAGAGATATTGTCAATGGTAAAATGAGCACATCCATTATATTTTAACATGAAGCTCAAATAAGTAAAGAAGGTAAGAATCATTTGCGATGAAAGGTCCTTATGAAAATCCTCCTAAACCATAAAAGAGATGTAATTCAAGTATGATTCATAAGATTTGGAGGAAGACTTCTCCATGTGTTTGCCTTTTGAGAAAGGAAAAGTAGTATTTTGTTGATAGATAGAAATTTATACAAAGAGAGGTGTGAACCCTTATTTACACAGATAAAGTCCTAAATTGGTTCCTAAGCAACCTCTATGGGGCAAATAGGCTTATATATAGTGTAATTGATACTAAACACTAATAATATATTGTTATATTAAACACAAGTTCTTTATTACAAAGATATGAAATATACCACCATACTAAACACTAATAATATATTGTTATATTAAACACAAGTTCTTTATTACAAAGATATGAAATATACCACCAATGTTGTGTGAGGACACGCTTGTGCACATGTGGGACTTGTCCTTTGAATTCCCTTGCCTCACATGTGGGACTTGTCCTTTGAATTCCCTTGCCTTTGGGACATGTTACATGATGGGGATATCCCCAATGGTCAGGACATTGGGCAGGTCCCCAAAAATTTTGAGAATTCTACTGCCTAATTTTTGGCATGTCTCATGCATCCCATGACTTGTTGGCCTTTATACGTGCTAAGGCATACCTATGTTTATGAGGTATGCCAAGTATTTGTTGGAAATTTTGAATAATTTCTTGATTTTTTGAATAATTTTCAATTTTGTTGCCAAGACTCTTCCCCCATTTCACTATCCATTGATGAAAACATCGACATTAGTAACAAATTAAAAAATACAATTAACAAACAATGATTATGCTTTGAAGAATTGGCTAAGGATATGGCCTATGGGAACTAGTAGGCAAGATAAGGGTATTGAGCTTGGTCAACAATCAAATCCTCAACGCTGTGTATGCTATGAAGAAGAGACACAAGTTCAAAAATGGAAATACTTGAAGGTTAAGGTTACTAGGTGTACAACATTAAGCATATGAAGGATTAAGTCACATGTGACATGGTGCCATTAGACATTTGTGATATTTTGTTGGATCAATCCTACATTTTTGACAAGATTAAAATCTACCTATCTTGATGGTCGACCTTTACCATTGAAGGCCACAGTATGATGTTACAAAGTACTTACCAAATAAGATTACCGTCATTTATCCTAAGCAATGTTGGAGTATGGTTGGCCTTAAGCGGAAGGATCCCAAGTTTGACAACATTCCTCGACTATGACCTAACTCAACACATTCTCAAACAAAAGAAATTGGACCTCCTTGTACAATAATACAACAATGTCTTTTAGAGTTGATAGGTGTTCCAACACATCATTGACTTCATACTAAAATCCTCTCTACCTATTAGTCCACTCTACAATATATTAGTTTGGGAGAATGATGAGAGTCGACATCAAATTCAAGAATTAATCTACCAAGGCTGAATTCAACACAATTCATTTCCATGTGGTAACCTAGTAGCATTGTTGCATCGAGGATATCACGATTCTTTCAACCTATAGATATCATCGCCTTAATTTATCACTAGTAGCATTGTTGCAAATATCCTCAATATATTGAGGACATCATGATTCTTTCAACCCGCAGATATCATTGCCTTACTTTATCGTGATTTTTTAGGCTTTTGAATATATCATGATATATCACCAAAAACTTGCAAGTTAGTAGATTATGATATTATGTTGGGTTTGCCACAAAGGGGCTATATACTTTGAATTTTTGTCTTTTTGCCTCATTTTGAAAAATAGAATAAGGGGATTAGAGCAAAAGAGAAATTCATTGTCTTTCATTGAGTCGAGGGGGGGAAATTTAGTGGATTTATTGTGGGGTGGCGATTGATTCCCATCTATTGTTTCCACTTAAGTGCCAAGAAATTCATCATCTTTCATTGAGTTGAAGCGGGAATTGAGTATTATCATTGCCATTAGGGGATTTATTGTGCAGTGGTGATTGATTCCCATCTATTGTTTCCAGTTCAATGCAAAGATCTTCTTATTGGAAGAGCCATTCATTACCTTTGCTTGTAAAAGAGGTAGATAATATAAGATAAGACAAGATAATTTTATTAATGTTCAACAAATGACCACAAAAGTAGGTCAATGGGATTGAAGGATACAAGTATGAATACAATGTGGGAGTGCAAGTGCATCTCCTAGAGAATGTCGAAAATAACATAAAGAAAGAAACCTGCAGTAGTATAGCCTCAAAACATATGTATATGACCGTGACAAAGGTACGGTGATACAAAATACTAAGTGAGTTTGTCCAAGACTGGAAAAGGGGACAACTCAAGAGTCTCTCAAGAGAGAGGAAATGAGAGGGGGATCTGATGATGAGGCTAATGATGTCAATGTCGGTCGAGTTTGATGGCCAAGGGCGAGGTGGGCGAATTGGGCATTGGCTCGTTGTCGGAGTCCTCTGGGACCATCTAGGGGTTCTGTTGTATGATCTTGGGGGCTACTCCTCTAGATCTGGGGGGTAATTTGACGAATGGGAGGCACCCTCCTTTGGATCTGTTTGGAGTTGATCTCTCTAACTTTTCGAGGATGTATGGAATTATGTACGGTTCAACATCTCTGAACCGATCTTGAGGATAATGGTCGGTCTCCGAGAGGGGGAGTCTGAGGAGAGACACAAGGTCTAACCAATCTAATGTCTGGTGCACTTTGGTACTCTGCCCTCTGCTTGTTGCTCTGATCTGATGGATCAACATGAAAGTATGAGGTGATCGTCCTATTCATCACAAGTCGGGGCATGGCATGTAGGAATTGAGATCTGTGGTAGAATATCTCCCTGATGAAGAGGGCTAGGCATCTTTAGTCTTGGTATTGGAAGAAAGTAGAGAGGGAACTCCTCAAGTCCCTATAGAGCAGTGATAACGTCCTCTGTTCTCATACTATACAGGGCACCTAAAAATGAGTTGCATCTCTGTCTCTGACTTCTGTAGGTGGCACATCTGGCAGATCCTATCAAATTGTGGTATATGGTGGTCTATCTCAATCTCGAGTCGATGAGAATCGACCCGAAATTCTTCCAAAGGGATCTTGAGTGAGTGCATCCAATGCCTGCGTGTATAAGGGGGGCAGATGATGATGCCATCCTCCAGCTCCAAAAAGTGCTTTAGGTAGAAGGACATCTTCGATCCTAGGATCGTTGGTCCAAGTGACTTGAATGTACAATCTGTAGATGTCCTCTCTGATAGCTTGATTAAGTACCTGTCTAGTTGGAAAGAGATGGCGCGACACATCAAGGGAGAAACTGAACGGGGGAAGGGGCTTTGGGGAGATAGTCATCGTCTAGAGAAGTCGGGATGCCTCTGAGAAACAACCTCGTGCACGACTTGAGGGGGGATCTGAAGCGATAGCCTCCGAGGAGCAAATTGCGAGGTAGGGGTATCGCTCTCTTTCGGTGGCAGAGTCTCAAAAAGACCTGACTCTATGAAGGAAAGAGATCAAGTGAAAATGATCTCGAGGTTGAATGGGTGGACACCGAACTTTGCTTGAATAATGGGTTGTGGAACCATTCGCTTGCAACAGATGATGCGCTTGAGAAATAGGGTCTGGATTCTCTCCATCCTAGCCCAGTTTGTCTGTAACAAGCTCGAACCCTAGATCTCAGAGCCATAGAGAATTGTGGGTCTGATAATTGCTTCCATGAGGTAGAGTTTGGACGAGATGTCCTGGAATTGACCTAGGAAGCATTGCCTCTCGATGAGGGCCAAGGAACCGTACCCTTTACTGAGTTGAGGCTGAAGAGCATGTCGCATACTAAAACGAGGCCTCGTGCACTGTACTCCCAGGTAAGTGTAAGCTATGGTGATCTCAATCTCTACCCCCTGGTAGTAGAAATGTAAGTTTGTAAGAGAGCTCTTCGATGCATTGAAGATCAAAACCTTGGTTTTACCCAGGTTGACTGTTAGCTATTGAAGGTCACAAAAGTTGGCCAGTGCGTTGATCTGCCTCTGCGGGTCCTCAGGCGTAGAGGTCAACAAGACCAAGTTGTCGACGAATAGGAGCAGGGAAATCAACACCTGATGTAGAAGACAACCATCCCCCTCTTGAATGTGCTCATGGAGGAAGGACTCCAGCTCATCAATATAGATCTCGAAGAGGGTCAGCGAGAGGGGGCACCCTTGTTTTACCTCGATGGTATTCTGGATGAATTTAGATAGGTCGTGTACCATCTTGAGGCATCCCAAAACTGACTCGTACAACCTCATGATGGTTGCTAGGAGGGTCTCCGATATGCCAATGTCGCGGAGCCTTCGAAATAATGCCTCCTGCACTGTGTATATGGAATTGATAGTATATTCTTCTAATTTCATTGTTTATGACTTATAATGATGAGATACATTCATTATAATTTTGATATCACTTGATATCTTATACATCTTATACATCAATTTTCTTTTCGTAGTTATGTGGCAATGCATTTATTTGATGTTGTTGCTTTAGAAGTTTAAAAAATGGGAAATGTATATTTTTGCATGTTGTAAAAAGTTTGCTAATATTATCCTTGATATTTTTGATAAGTTTCTTTTTGGCCCTCGATGATATATTTTTCAACACGATATTTGCAACATTACCTAGTAGTTCTTGCTCCAGATAAGGATGGTTCATAGTGCCTTTGTATTGACTACAAGATTCTTGAAAAAAATCATTGTTAAGAACATGCACGTTCTTCCTTGGATCAACCACCACTTGGACTAGCATCGAGGGGTTAAGTATTTCCCTAAAAATGACCTCAACTCGAGATATCATTAAGTTTTGAACAACCCTCATGATGTGTAGAAGGTCACTTTTTAGATTAAGGAGGGACTTTATGAATGGTTGGTTATGACCTTTGCATCGATCAGTGCACTGTGATACATTCACGTGTCTAACGATCAACATTCCTAGAGTCTATGTTAACAAGTTCACGATGGCCTACTTAGGTGGCGTTTTGATTTTTCAGTTGAGCTTGATAGGAGCATGTACAAGTTTACAACCATATTTTGCAAGTGTTGGAAACCCTCTAAGAACATGAATTGTGAGGGAACTTGGTGAAGAGTGCTTTTTGCCACAAAGTAGATTTAGTATCTTTTATCGTCAATGGCATTGGTGTGCATGTTGATCCCCAAAAGAACCAAGTCATTAGATACTTGTTAACACCATAAAATTTGATCGAGCTGTGTAGTTTTCTTTGGTTAACCAACTTCTATAGAAGGTCTCCTTGGATTCTCACACATTTCTTGGTCATTGAATTAGATACTTTGTGGGAACAGTAAGAAGCTCACCTTTTCGACCAACAAGCAACAATTGATGTTCAATGAATTGAAAAAAAGATTTTGCTATGCTTTTGAAATAGATGCATTTGACTATGCTCTCAACACTATATCCACAGTACATGGATATTCAATCATCTATCATTCATAGACCTTATGTGACATTATGTAGGAGTACTTAATAGATGACATGCATTGTATGCTATTGCATGTTGTCCAGTAATGTGATACCACCTCCTTGGCAAGGAGATCATATTCATTTAGATCACAAGGCTTTGTTGTTCTTGCACACTCAAGAGTAGGTTGAAGAGAGGCACTCAAGAGTAGGTTGAAGAGAGGCATATATATGAAGTGGATGACCTACTTGTAGCAATTTCACTTAGTCATTTGACACAAGAAATGTTGAGACAAGAAGATCCTAAGGTGACCTTTGACAACACTTGCAACAAACAATGCTCAATGTTGTAGCTTGATGATGCCACTTTTAACAAATGGGTCAATCTCTATTCAACATATTGTAAGTTTTAAACCTGCGAAGTAAAGCAATGCATATAGATTCTTAAGCAAAACATAAATTAATCAATGGCTCATTCACATAGTACACGGAGATTTATACAGGGGTCCGAAAACCCTCAACCGAGAAAACCTTTCTTATATTCATTATATCGAATTTCACCATTCACCATACAATATATATACAATGTTTTTAGGTATTCTGTAGATACCAAAACCCTAATCCTTTAATCCGGGATTAATTTAGAAAACTGCTAAAAATAGCAAAATCCGCTAAAAAAAGCAAACAACTGCCCAAAAAAAAAATTTCGGGGTGCTGCCCCGAACCCCATTGGCCCTAGGCTATTGTTCAATTCTGAACACTACGCATAATCAAGGGAGCCCATACCTAGCCCCCCCTAGGAAGCGCCCAACGCACACGACACTAGGAGCACTACTAGAGGGATCGTCAGATGCAGTTGTCGAACCTGACACACCCACACACACACATGCAAAGAATATAACATATACCCAACACATATCCACTCTTTCAATTGACTACATTGGCCTCCAACATGCTTGATGGGTCAAGTTTCTCTGTTGAATTCTACATTTTGTGTTGCTCAAGGAGTACCTTGATAACATTGATTTTGTTGCATACTACTTCGGCATTAGTAAGACACTTGTAGCACTCCAGGCCCATTTCTATTGACCGTTGATGCGATCAGATTTTGAAATACAAATACTATCTTGCAACCATTGCCAAACTCCCAAATAGGAAACTTGCTATTTATACACTTCTTGTCCCTTCATGTTAATGGGAGTCCAACGTGGTTTTCTTTTGTAGTCCACCTCTTATTGGGCACAACCCAAAGTGTGTCAATGTGCTTATTGATCATTTCTCTAAGATGGCACCATGATCCCATGCAACAAGTCCATTATTGCACTAGAGCTTCCCACGCTTTTCTTTCAACATGTCTGGTCACATGTTAGAGCTCCTACATCCATTGTCTGATTGGGATTGTTAGTTTATAAGAAATCATTGTTGTCCATGCTCAAGTGTCACTTCGACATATCTACAACATTGCACCCTCAATCCCCTCAATCTGATGGTCGAAAACCGAAGTTGTTGACAAATCTCTTGTCCAACTCTTCCACATGTACAACCATGTGCACCCACACACTTGGGATGAAAACCCACCCTTTACCCAACATGCCTGCTACATAGCTCATCACAGCTCTATAAGGCTTAAACCATTTCATACTTAGGTTTCTAGCATTTTGCACCACTCATCATTGCCTTCTAAGCTCGCCTTCTAAGCTCCATAAACTTCAGTGGCTCTAAAATAGGGCAGTGAAAAATGCGAGGCAGATTTGTTCATTCAATAGATACAACAGATCCATGGACAGGTCCAGGATGTACTCACTCAGCGACAGTGGAAATATAAGGACTGACATGCCATACAATGCACCCACCTAGCATTAGTTGAAAGTCAGAGATAGAGTCTGGCTACATTTGCAGAAAGATAGATTCAAAGGACTGCATTGGAAAAGATCAAACCACCGGATCCTATCTGAGCAGTGGGTATGCCTTTTTACTCTACTTGCCCCTGTACTTATTAGGCATGCATATGGGCAAATCTAGACTTCAAAGCAAATTGTTCCTCAAGTTTGTGTTTGAAGTTACCAGATTTTATTCACATGATTTTTTATCAGTTAATCATTTTCCCTTGTAAATTTGAGTGCCCTTATACATACATACATACATACATACATAGATATATGTATGAATATGTATATATTTTAAAAGTTACTTTTTTGTCCTGTAAATTAGTCAATAAGTTTAATCTGTTCTGTCAAACCATTGGAAATCAGACAATTCTTGGGATGACTCCAGGTTGTATGTTATTACTTATCAATTAGTGGACTCAAAACCTATTTTGGTCTGATTACTACATGCCTTTTTGGACAGGAATAACATAAAATTGTCATTACTCATAGCATAAATAATGCTTCTGTCACTTTTTTCTCAGCCCAGTCATTTTCTGTATTCAAGGGTTAAAATGGTCAAGATAAGATTTTGATCTGCTATAAGAAAAACGTTATCTATCTAAAGTTTGCTGTCTCAATAGCTGTTCCGGGGTATTTATAGCTGAAATACAAATTGCTAGAAATTTTAGCATGGAGCATTTTAGATGCAGTCTTCTTAATCCACATGCAGAAATACACATCAGGTTAAAGTGTATGGGAGACTTGAGAGTGTATACCAATTAACGTTTTGCAGTTAAATAACCTTGTTTGGTGAGTTGTGAATGATTCAATGAACAATTGCTGCTTTCTGGTTGACAAATTACCATGTTTTCTTTATTATTTTTATGAATCTGTTTCAAGCACTGTTATTGTTCATTTGGATTGGGTTTCTATGTTTCCATGATACGAAGACTTTAGGGTCCAACATAGATAAGATAAGATAAGATAATTTTATTAACGTCCAGTAAATGACCTCAAAAGTAGGTCAATGGGACTGCTCAGTACGATAGTACAAGATGCAGAATGTAAAATACTGATAGAGTAGCTGGCAATTTATTCTAATTTTTTTTAATGCAATTCAAGTTTATTTGTGTTCATTCTCTATTCCTCTTTGTTGTGTCAAGAGTCAGAGAATTTTATATCTTGGATTCTGTATTTCAGTTTAAAATCAAACTTGTTTGACTTAAATTATTTTTCCAACTGTCAGCTTTTTTTACTAAGGGAAAAAAATCACATTTTATATTCAAAGAAGAATATAGAACACATTCTTCAGGTGCCAAAATGTGGTCTGACCTTAGGTCAATTCTCATCTTCAAAAAGATGGAAAAATTGACTCCCAGGTTAAACTTAGATATTACAGTCTTCTGGGATTTATCCAGAGGTGGACAATGCCAGCTTTCAATATTCAAACAAAAAGTATGCATCAAGGAAAAAACTAATTATAAAGCTTGTCTAGATTCACTAATGATTCCTTCAGATTGTTCTTCCAGCACCAAGGAACCTGGATCCAGTTGAAAGCCCAGTTTTGATTGACTGTTCCAACTGTCAGATTATTGATTGATTCGATTAATTTCAGGTGGATACCATTGAAAGTCGTGGAGGGCAGATGACAGCAGATGGGAAGCGTCGCCGCACAGCTGGAGGCATCCTTTGGAATATCTTGAAATCACGTGAGCCAGAAGCATATAAAGAAATAATGCTGAAAGGCAAGGAATTTGAGGTATGTTAAATGTCCCATTCTGCATTTTGCAAGCAGACAGTGTCCTAAGCTACTTTGCAAAAGTTAAAATTTTAGGCATAATTTATGGAGAATTTTTTAACAGGCGTGTGTGCTCAACAAGAATGAAGATGATTTATAATGCCAATCATTTATAAACATGTTCTTTAGCTTGAGTTGTTTGTCCTTTTGCAAACCTTGGCCTTTCTGGAGTGGGTAAAAAATGCACTTTTTGACTTATCTTTCAAAAAACTTGTCAAATCTGATCATTCCTTAATGCTCGGTTATTGAAATTTGTGTCATATATGCCTCCCACAATTCTTGTTGCTGTATAACAAGTTATTTTATTCAGCTGGGTAAGTTTGTAAACTGATTTTTTTTGTAGAATGTAGTTTAAATTGTTAATTTTTTAACAGTTAAATATTTCACACTTCTCTTGAATTGATAATTGTTTAATCTTGCAGAAGCAACTGAGAAAAGAAAATGGTAAACCGCGTATCACAGATTTGGGTGGGCAGCCAAATAACAAGAGAAATAGAACAGACTCAAATGACTCAGATTTGGGTGGACAGCCAAATAACAAGAGAAATAAAACAGACTCAAATGGCTCATCTGAAAAAATTGGAGATCAAACCACAAAGTGTACTTTTCAAAATCACTCCAGGTTTCCTAAAGATCGGCAGCCTGAAATTAGTCTCTTGGAGAATACTTTGCAGGCTCCTTCAGTAAAGGCATGGGTGAATGGCCTTAAGACAAACAATGCATCTTGGGAGAATGGTTGCAGAACTGTTGCTAATGTGCAAGAGACCAAACATCCTCAGAAGGCAAAATTACCTGTCAGAGATAGGATCCGTCTACTTGTAGGTTATGATGATTTAGTTAGTGATGGTATACTGGACCATGATTTCAAGGAAGAGAACAGTGGGCATATCTAGGATGTTATATGAGGAAGGGGATTGAAAGTCATGCAATGTTATTATTTTTTGTGCTCAAACATTCTCAAGCTGAGCAAATATGCAGTTAAATTCCAGGGTTAGGAATAATTAGCTGAGATCTCTGTTTTTTTGTCTTGGCAGCATATGAGAAATGATATGGAGTTTCTAAAAAATTCTTTGTATTCTTTCACAACTGTACAGTGGCCATCATATTTTTCCCTGTCAAATGAAATAGATTTTGATTGATCCCATCCTCTTCTGATTTTGGGGATTGGCTTAAAGTCAGAAACAACTGTCAAGGTTGGATGCGCTACTAATTCAACAAACTACACTTTAGCATTATTTGATAACTAGCAGCACAAAGATAAACTAAGGCTAACAAAAGCATTCTCAATATGTCATCAGTAGACTATAAACATAAACAAAACATGTAGATTTCCCCTTGCATAAATGGGAAGAGGACACTCATAAAACAGATGAATATCCCTTGTACCTGGGAAGCTGGATACTTTATCAGGGTCTGATGGATTTTTGATTTTTCATTAATAAATTATGTATCTGGCCAGTTTTTTGTGTATCACGTCCCAGATATTTATTGTTTTAACTAGCTTGGAATATGTTAGCAACTTAGCAGTGCCTTTGATTGGAAACTGTGTATGGTCTCAATGGGTGTCCCCTGTTTATATTATGTACTTGTACAGTACAAGATTGGTAACTTTAAAGTATTTTAATCTTTTGGTAGCTTTCTGTCTCCTGCTACTAATATCTCCTTTCCAAAGATCACCATTGAGAAGTGTCGTAATCACATGTCTTGCAGTAGGGTTATGTTAGTTTTATGTGTTGCTCCAAAGTGTTCTCCTTTGGCAGCCTCAGCAGCAGCGCACTCAGCAGTTCCATTTTACAGCCTAGATCCACGGTTAGGTTTGGATGCAGTAGATGAGGGAGGCACATTTAGGCAGTGGCTCAATAGTCCTGTAGCAACTTCGGTACAGCAATAAATTGTGTGCATGGAGGCAGCAATAAATTGTGTGCATGGAGGCGCATCAGCATCAGACAGCCTTTAAGGAAGCATAGTAGTAATAAACATATAGTATGAGTGTGTGGCACATGCATACATCTGCTATGATTAGACTTTCAGCTCCAGATTTAGAAGTCCAGTTTCCCACCAGAAAATCAGTGAATGTGTGCTGCAAATGATTTGTGCTTGTGATAATTTTCTGTAGCTGTTAGAAATTCCATATCTCCGTTTTTATGTAGATTTAGACAGATATTTTTTTCTGTTTTTCGTAACATGCTGCGTCTGTGCGATTGAAGACACATACCAGATTTTGTTAGTCTAAACAATCTGCTGTTTCGAGAGTAGGTAAGGCAATGTCTAATCTGTAGGTCTTGTGTTTATTCATCGAAAGTACAGATCTGCATATCATGAAGTAGAATTTTGAAATGGTATCAGAGCATACTATCTGAGATTTTCCAGGTCTGTGTATGGAGTGCGCTGTTCCCTGTGAGAGGGAGCTGTCAGAGAATCTTGGCAGTTGTGATGCCCTAGCTTCAGTGATTGATGTTGATCCATGCTTGAGATAGGTGCTTGGACATGTGAGAGGTCTGTGGGTAAGATGCCTGTGAAACTTCAGTGATTGAAGTTTTGGTATATGCCTGTGATAGGCAATCGGCACCTCTGATGGGTTGCTGATTTGGATTTCCGGCTCATCTGTTTTGCCAAGATGTGTTCCAGGAGTTGTTACGAGATTGGCTAGTCTAGGTGTTAGAGAATGTGACTGGTTAGAAGGTGCTGCCAATTTCACTTCTTGGAAGTGCAGACTTTAGACACTGTTGGAGGAGGTTGATCTTTGGTATTTTGTTGAGGGGAAGGCTGCAGTCCCTACTGATCCCATGCAGTTGGTTGAACACAACAAGGTGACCAAAGCAAAGAGAATCATTCTTGATTTTGTGAAGGACCACTTGATCCCTCACATCTTAGTGAAGAAATTGGCCCAGGATATGTATGATGTCTTGATCACTTTGTATCAAAGTGTGAATATTCCTTTCAGGATGCTTATGTAGAACAATCTTTCTTCCACAAGCGTGAATGATACAAAGACGATGGCTAGCTACCTGATGAATATTGTTGAGCTGAGAGGCCAAGAGTTGGTGCCCATGGGTTCTCTCATCTTGGAAACCTTTTGTTTAGGGTGTTTGTGCTCATTAGAAGCTTCACAACTTCAAGAAGCCTTGGGATGATTTCATCCAGTAGGAAACCATGCTATAGACGGTTTCAACCAAGATGGGAGAGATCCAAAGCCTAGCATTCATTGAGAAGGTGAGGGGAGGAGGCAAGAAAGAAAGACTCAAGAGTGGTAATGAGGAAGGAAGATTCAAATTCTTTGAAGTAGAGGAACAAAGGCTTGAGTCACAATAAGTGTTTCATCTTTCAAGTGCCACAAGATGGGAAGCTATGCATTTGAGTGTCCTGAGAGGAAGAATGCCAAGCAACAAGAAAAACAGTTTGTAGGGAGTGCGGAAACTTCAATCGAAGTGGATGAGTTTGCATCTAGGCTTGAGACAGTCTTTGTCATGGTTTCATGCCTTTCCACTAACACCATCTCTAATGTAAAATTGTCTGTGGATAGTGGAGCATCCAGATTCCAGACACATGACCTTTAAGAATGAGAGAATGGCATACAAGTGGAGTTGGGCAATGATGCCACTTATCCAGTTACCAGAGTGGGCTTTGTTTCTTTCTACATGTCTTTGGGTGATGTTCTTGAGTTTAATGATGTCTTCTATGCTCCTGGTTTAACTAAGATACCTTTTAAGATTTCTTGCATAATAGATATACGAGTATGGTTGAGTTTGATGGTCAACAAGAAATCATTAGAGACAACAGCTATGAACCTGGTGGAGTTTTTGCTAGGAGTGCTAGAAGGTGGCCTTTATAGGCTACTTGTTGATCCGGTGAGTATCTTTCCAACTTTGAGGAGGTGGATGCAGAGCAAGTATGGTGGCATACCATGACAGAGGAGTCTAATTCTGTTCTCAAGAATGATGCTTGGGGCACAATTCTAAAACCTATTGTGGAATCAGTGATTGATTCCATACATGCAGTTAATGGGAGTATTGAAGAGTACCAGTACATGTTTATTGTCAAAGTATTCTCTCAGAAAGAGAAAGCTGACCTTGATGACTCTTGCATCAGTTGTCAGTGGATTTTCTCTGAAAGAGGCAGTTGACCTCGTTGAATTTTTTGCTTCAGTTGTCGGAGGTTTTGAGGGGCATGTGTGAGATACCCATGAAGTCAAATTGAAGGTCTTATTTGGGCTGATGCATGCACCCTTAGTTTGGTATTTTAGGATTGATGAGTTTTACTCAAGTTGGGCTCAAGTTTAGTGTAGATTTCAGTTCTTTATTTGATAGACCCAATCCCTGTTGACTCAAATTTTCGTCACCAATATTAAAAGCTCGCAAATTATTGCGAAGCCCATGATTATATTTATAATATAACTAATAGGTGGGGTCCCCAATGGTTAAAACTTAAATGCAAAAAGTTGGTCTTCTAAAACTTTTCCTCAGCATGATATATTTCAGTTTTTTCAATTATTGGTTTGTGGTTATTTTGGTCATGCATATGGATGATATTTAAAAGATTTACTTGTATGGATACAAACAAGAATCTAACACCATGACAGTTTTGATAGTTTCCAGAAGAATTCTTGTTCAAAACATTCAAAGGTAATTGCAAATAATCAACACATATATAAAATCATTGAGTCATACAAGCATTACACACCACGATTGCTCTATCTACAATATTATGCAAAACATGTTGATTGCAAGTTACATGTTATGATGGTTGTTAAGATTTTGGTTGGGTTATGAGTTGACACATAAATCTTGATATACAAGCATCATAAAGTGCATCACTTGTATCATAGTCTTTGGTTGCATGGTAAAGAGTGTTGGTTCTAAGATTAGATCACTCTATTTAAAAGTCACACTTAGAATGGAGTTTGGTTTATAGGTTTGATATAGTTTACTACTCGTATGTGAGTGGCATTTACATGGTACCAAAACTTTTGGGTTATGATCGAAATCTTATATCAAAGTAACAGAAGTGAAAACTCCACATACAAAGCACTTAATACACGATATATGCAGGTGTTATATGGTTCATGGTTAACATTTAAAGCTCGCATATGATATACATATGTCATGGTTTATATATTGTACATATGATATAGTGTTGTGTGGATCAAAATGTGTTGCATATGGTATTTTAGTTATGACATGGTTAATTTTGGAGTTATGAGATGTGATATTATAGAAGCTCACATGCTATTGGGGCATTCACATATCTATGGATTTGTTGAGTTGACATGCTTTGCATTGGTTGTTGGGATGGCTACGTCGTTGAGTTGGCAATGCAATGAAGGCGACAGGATGTAGGCATTTACTCCACAGTCCCGCACACTATCACTCTCGTTTCACCTTGGATTTGTCATTTGTGCTGTTGGTGGTTGAAAGAATGAGCTATGAGTTCTGTACATCCAAACCCTCGCACTTGGCAGTTTTGGTAACGAACTTGGCCATCAGTGACTGGTATAAAAGCGCTCTTGTGCGAAGGTATGGAATGTCAGTTTGTCTTACATATTTTACAACGAATTTGTTGGTTAATTTTGGCTTTGTTTGACATTTCTATGTGCATGAATGTCTCCTTCCCTTCTTTGCCATCTCTTGAAAAAGAAAATGAGGAAAATGTTTGTTTACAGAAGATTAACAACATTCTTGTTCACTTCCTTCATATTCACACTTTTCATAACATTTTATAATGAAAAGAGGAGATTTTGGACAAACCCCGTTTGCATGCACTTGAGACTCAAGCTTGAGTTCTCTTTGTTCTTTTAGTTATTCTTTTCAACCTGAGAACGACTTGACTTCAATTGTGGTTTCTCATTGGTCGACTTGCATTTAAACCCTGTCATGAAAGACATTTATTTGTTTGATTTGGGGTCAAACCTGAATGGCTTTTCTGCATTAGTGGTGTCCACAGTTTCGACTTTGGGTCTATATGATTGTTTGCAAAACTCAGAATCAAACTCACTCACTAAAATCATCTGCATGCTCTTGGGTTCCACTCGGTTTTACTGATTTGATAAAATAGGACATGGGTTGTGGTTATTTCGAGACCTAGGTTTAGTAATTGATTTGAGTTCATAATTTGGTATATGAACAGTTCATCAACGTTTGTCTTGCTTCTGGATTGATTAGTGTTAAAGAGAGAAGTGATGGGTTTGAAATCCTAATTTGGTAATGAATATACAAGCTCGAAGTATGGGTTGTTTCAGTCGAATGTAGTCATACCCCTCTTTATTTGGATTGCCATTCTTGCAAATTAAAATGTTTCAAATGTGAGTTGAATGATTCTACATATTTTTGGAATTTGTTTTCAAAGGGTTTTATTGTTCATTTGATTCTGAACCTGAAATAACCTTTTTATAAGTTGAGGGTTTTCGAAGCTGCCTCCATCTGCAACAGACGATTACAAGATTTGAACTCAAGTCTTTCAATTTCATATTCATGATATCATTGCTGTATGAGTTGTTCTTCTCCTTCGTATCTCACCTCGACCTGTTGGGATTTTGGTTGATTTATTTTTTGGGTTCAACAAGAATATGGTCAAGTTTTGTTTCATATACATGCAATGATTTTTTGCCATTGCTATCACACTGTTAGTGGCATTCTGCGTTTTGGTACATGTTCTGGTTATATTGTTCTGGTTATATTAAAGGGCGTTGCAAGTTATAATGTGTTAAGTTGTGAATAAGAATGATTGAAATATAACTATATTATAGTCGTATTTTGAAATATATAGCGATCGGATTTTAGTTTCATTAAAGTTCTTTCATGGCTTTACTATTATTTAAGGGTTTTTGAAGGAGCAAAGAGCATATGTTTGATGACTAAAGCCTACATATGGTTATGATTGGAACGAGCATGCATGTGGTTGGATGTGATTATTCTGCATATGTTGCACATTTTAATAAATGATGAAAGGAATAAGGATCATTACATAGACCCATTATCCTTCATTTATTACACTTTACATAAAGCTATTCCCTCAAGTCCCATTCATTCTAATTCATGTTCTCATTTTACCCTGTCTATGTAGTTAAGATGAAATATATGCAGCAGAAATAGTTTAATTTGGATGAACAACCAACATTTTTTTGAAAGGCATTATTTAGTTACAACATGATGTGAATTGTTTAGAAACACATTAACTGATGGTTGTTTTGATTTGGATGAGTAAGAGGAAATAAGATAGTCTTTGGTTGTTGATATTGCGAAGTTGATTAAAATAAATCATATGTTTATTATATAGATCTAGTTTCCCTCATCAGTTTCACTTTCCATAAGTTATTTCCTAAAGTCCCTATCATTAATTTCCTTTTTCCATTTCAGTCCAATCTATATAATTAAACAATATGCATAAGAGAAATGATACATTTTGATGTGATCAACATGATAAAAGAACAGAGTTAAAAGATATGAAAGGATTTGGGAATTATTTTGGCTGATTTGTATGATGATGAACACTTGCATACATGTTATGAAGTCAAATGTGGATAGTCTTTTGTATGGAAATATAATCAATGTGTATGGGTTTCAGAGTTGAATGTTGTTGAATAGATGTTTTCATAGTTGTATTTCTATCTCTGTTTATATCATTCCTTTTCACTTCCCATTTGTGTTGCATGTGTTAGAATATAATGGATGTGCTCGTTTTACCATTGACAATATCTCTATTGTCACCCAACCATAGGCCGAAGCCACCCTTCGAGCACCTTAACCTTGACAGAGAATCACTTCGGAAGCAAACCCTAGGCTAGATAGCCAAACAAAGGGTAGCGCACCTTTCCCCAAGGATAGCGCACCAACAAGAGCTGATCAGATATAGTCTAAACCCTAACCAAGAGATGATCTGGTAGTTGCAGAAGCTGCAATGGCGACTCTCCTCAAGCCTAGCTGAAGCTGGGCATTAGGTGTCCACTGAGACTGCTCTGCAGAGATTTTGGGAAATCTACCGGAATGAAATTGGCCTCTGTATTTATTATAGTGCAGCTAGCTTGCTGGAGTCGACTTCTCATTTTGGGTATCTGTTTGTTAATATTATTATTTTTGGCGATTTCTTCTCTTGAGTCACAATAACCTAATATAGGGTATGTGTGAGTCGACAAGTCTTCTAGGGTTATTAGCCAACTCATCAAGGTTTTCTTTTTGCTTCCTAGAGTATTCTATCCTCCTCAGGGACTGCTTGGAGGTAAATACCTCCGCCAACTACCATAATATCAACACTCCTCTAGCTAGGGAGGTATTAAAGATAATAGTCTTGAGCGCAAAACATACCATTCATTGGCAAAAACATAGTTGTATAGACTAGATCATGACTAGATCATAGGCACCATCATCATCGTCGGTGTCATCCAGAAACGTCATCTCTGAGAAACCATGCTGTCGGAGTAATCGGACATGATGCTCCTCCGCAGTGATACAGAGAGGCCATTCTTCTAATCTAGAAGGATAAATGTTCTGAACCATTTTAGTTTGGAAATCTATCCTTTGATTATCCATCT
Organism: Picea sitchensis; assembly: GCA_010110895.2. Lineage (NCBI taxonomy): Eukaryota > Viridiplantae > Streptophyta > Pinopsida > Pinales > Pinaceae > Picea > Picea sitchensis. Next base: position 43,552 of record SNQJ01S0020066.1, read on the forward strand.
GGCTGATAATCATTTTCCAAACTTCTTGACAATCTTCAATGAAATCGAAACAAAATATAACTTACAAGCTGTGTCCATCAAAAGTAGTACATAACTACAATCAATCCGTTGGTACTACCGCACCAAGTAGCATACAAGTACTTGATCAACAGCGTAAGTCCTGAGCGATTGGAACACTTCCACCACAGTGGTATACATCTCCTGTCATATAGTCTTCACAACAATCATCACGATATCAGCTTTGAGAGAAACAATGTTATGATATAAAATTTGAATCATTTTGGGCCAATCTTTCACTCACATCTATGAGGATGCGAAGAATATGCACTTGTAGTGGGAACAATGGGATGTTTGGACTATTCTTCTCAAGCAAGGAAGAATAGCCATTCTTCCTTGAACGGACCATTCCCCCACTGGGCCATTCTTCCTACACTAATCAAAGTACACCTTGGAGAATGTATAAACCCTAAGGAATGCGTCAGATTCTTGAGGCACGGACCATTTCCCACTGGGCCATTCCTCCTACACTAAATCAAAGTGCACCTTGGAAGAATGTATAAACCCTAAGGAATGGTATGCGGACCATTTCGTCCTCTTAACCTGAGAGGAAAAGACTGTCCTGTATGAACCTCCCAAGCAGACCATTCCTCATGTTAAGTACAATGAGAAATCATTGTCCGTGGCGGGCAGTCTTCTTGAGTAACCCTCAGAAGAAGTGCCTAGACCACTCCCCATATTAGCCTGGCTGGGGTCGGCATCTATGATACATCAACAATCTGAACCATTTCCCATGTTAACCACAGCGAATCGTTGTCCGTCAATCTCAATCCACTTTCGGCGGAAGGAATCGCTCATCTGAGACCATTTCGGTGATAAAATGGTGTCCATGAATCAATACATATCAGTGCTCCTCAACCTAGAGTCATCTCTTCCTTTTTCAACAAGGGAGTCATCTCCACAGAACTCACAACGAGTGCATAAACTCTTTCATCTTGGATGAAAGATTTACTAAAATGTGCGCTTTATCACGCTCATGCGGCTGGAGATATGTATTGGAGAACCACTTTCTCCTTTACGGACTTCATCACGGATAATGTAATGCTGATTTCAAATGCCCGATTTGGGAATTTGGTTTTCTCTGTAGGCTTCATGTAGCTTTGATCAGTAGAGTATATCATTGTTGGGAAAATGGAACACATATCCATGTGGCACTTCTTGTCATCATGAGATACGATCTATTGAGTAATCATCTTGATAATATCTCTATTATAGAAAATCTTCTGCGCTTTTGTTGTGCACTGGAAGTTCTCCACCGAGTTATCTTTTCATTTGCATACAAGGGGTCTCTTTTTGGGTATGCCTCAAAGTCTTGAGGTTGCTCTTTATACGTTCTTTGTTCAATTGTTTTGGAGAGCAGTCTTTGCATTTATTTGATGTAGACTCCAACTCGTAGATATTGCGGATGATATAATGACTCATGTAGAGATAATAATAAGTTCTTGGAACAAGTGGTCTCTATAGTCTTCTCCCTCCATCTGGAAGACCCTCTAGTTAGGATCTTTAAAACATTCATAAGTCTTCCATACAACTGTTCTTCATCACAACTTTCGGTTCTTGTGATTTGCTTTCATAAATTTTGTGTCTTGTGATACTGTGGTAGTTTGTTGGGGCTTCTTCTTTCTTGGAATCTTCATGTTCTTTCTTATGTTTTTCTTGCTCTTGAGTCCATGGAGTTTCTTCTTATAGATTCCATACCCTAAAGATTCATTCTTTCTTTCATCATGGATCACGGATGAGGATGAATAACCAGGGAATACCTTCAGGCTTCTCTTCGAAGAAGTGTTCTTCTAAATTAGGCCCGGAACAAATCGCACCTTTCATTCTTTGCTACCATGAATATATGCTTCATCATCTTCAATGGATTATATTATTTAGGATTAGCTCCTCCTAATCCTTGCTTCATCCATGCTCTTCTCTTTGTTGATGTATAATCGGCTCCCTCCATCTGGGAAAGTCCCTTCCATCATCTTTGTTCTCTTCTACAAAGTGTTATAATTCTTTCTCCAATTTCCTCTTTAGTTCTTTGACTTCTTTTTTGTCTTGCTTCTTCTAAGTCTCTTGTAATAGCTTCCCACATGATTTGCTTTATGTATTTTATCTTGACTTGTATAATCTTATCTTGTTGTTCTTCCATAGGTATAGTTCTTCTTGGAACATATTGTCTTCTAAGAGATGAATGCTTATAATACCCGGAGACTATATACAAACAAGATAATATTATAAGAATACAGAAAGTATTGTTACCTTGAAAGAAGTCTGTTTTATCCTAGATGATCTTCTTTGTAGGTTCCTTTTTCTTGACGATGCCGATGTTTTCCTTCCCTTTTCTTTGCTTTCGGGACAATGATTCTTGTAGTAAACCATACTTCGGCAGTTGAAGCATTGTACTTATGAAAAGTCTTTCTCTTGGTGGCTTCCTCCTTGAGCCAAACTTCCTTTTTTCCTGAAATTCTTGAATCTTCTGTGAAGGCTTGATCATAGGTACACTTGGGGTTTCTCTTTTGCACTAATCACGGATTCTTCTTGAGCACAACAAGTCCAAGAAGTTCTTCAAAATTTAGGATGCTCCTTCCAGCTGTGTGTTCATGCTTGCGGTAAAATGGATCCATGTCTTGGGAAGACCATTAGGTACTATGTTTACCAATTCCTTCACAGAAATGATCTCTTCAATAGCTTGTAGTTGATCTCTTAGCTGAAGTCTCTACAAAGTATGATGTTATGTTAATGATCATCATTCATCTTCATGTCTGGAGCTCATTCTTAGGACTCATTACTTGTCCAATGTTTTTGATTGAGAAGTGGTTAGTTATGGAGCATCGTATTGATTGAGAAGAGGTTTGTTAGGGCATCGTACATCTTCTTTGATGAGTCAAGATGGGAGATGTAGGGTATCAAGTGGTCTTTTATAGAATCCACTATGATACTCATAGCATTGATGTCACTGTCTTTGAACTTCTCTATGACTGCAACGTTCTATGGTTCCTTCTCTTTCCATTCTTCAAACTCTGGTTTTACGATCTTTCCTTTCACGATATCCATCACTTTATTCTTGGCAAAGATGAGGTCAATCCTTGTCTTCCACGCTCTAAAGTTAGAAGCTCCATCTAACTTGTTCTCTGACTTTCATAGAGTAAGTCATGGCTGCTTTGACTTGGTCAACCCTAGATTTGACCAAAAACTCAAACTTCACGTCTTAGCTTGCTAAGAGTACCAGGAGATGCGCTAGGCTAGGGCACACTGATCTATCCGGAGATTAGGTCAATCCCTTCACTTAAGGTGCCTCAACGAGAGGATTAGGGTTTCTGCAATTGCACCTGCTAGTAACCCTAGAGGCAGTGCTATGGTGACTGCTTATGCTAGAAACCCCAGTGGCAGTTCTTCATGAGCTTAATATCCTTACGGCTATGTTTCCTTCCAGCGGTTAGACTGAATGAAGGATGTGTGGGCCCATAACCTGTTAGAATATAATGGATGTGCTCGTTTTACCATTGACAATATCTCTATTGTCACCCAACCATAGGCCGAAGCTACCCTCCGAGCACCTTAACCTTGACAGAGAATCACTCCGGAAGCAAACCCTAGGCTAGATAGCCAAACAAAGGGTAGCGCACCTTTCCCCAAGGATAGCGCACCAACAAGAGCTGATTAGATAGTCCAAACCCTAATCAAGAGATAGTCCAAGCCAAACGTGATCTGCTAGCTGCAATGACAACTCTCCTCAAACCTGGGCACAAGACTGGGCACCGGAGTGCGCACAAGTTGTTGCTCTGCAATTCTGAGACTGCCTGCCAGAATGAGAACCGACCTCTTGTATTTATACTAATTCTGGCTAACTGCCTGGGCCGATTTTTCATTCTGGGTATCTGTCTGTTCAGTATATATTATTATTTCTGGCCAACTTCTTCTCTTGGAGGCTAATAACCTAATATAAATTATCTTCTTGAGCCGACAAGTCTTCTAGGGTTATTAGCCAACTCATTAGGGTTTCTTCTTGCTTCCCGGAGTATTCTATCCTTGTCAGGTTTACACGTGGAGGTAAATACCTTCCGCAGCTACCATAATATCAACAACATGGTTGTGTTATGTCAGAGCCAGTTTAATCATTAAGACAAATTGTATTAGATGTCTTATCTTACTGTTATTTTATACTCGTGCTAATTGGATTATCATGGTTATAGATGAGCTTCTTCAACATGGGTAGCAACAGAGGAGGAAATAGAGAAAGAAGAGGTTGAGAGCCTAATACCATTTGACAGCCTGGGGGGCATAAAAAACTAAAGTTCTCTATTCATTTTGATGATGACTCCTACGAGTTTCAGCAATTAATCCAAATTGGACATTTGAACCTTGGCGGTCAGCATGCTTTTCCACAACTCCAAGCAGCCCCTAATGCTATCTTGCAGCCTCACCCTGATATTGTTAGCATTCCTGAGTCCCCTGTGCAAACTCTTAATGATGGATGGGGTAATTTATCTGCTAATCCTTCTTCGGGTGTCAACCGATGGCCTATTGATCCTCCCCCTCCACCAGTTCATACTGTTGCTGCTAGTACATCTTTTCCTTTACCTCCGGTTCACCCAATACCACCAGTTCACACCGTTGTTACACATGAGTTTATGCCTCCTCCTCCTCCAAAAGATCACAAAACTACACCACACGACTCTCAAATTGACAAAGGCAAGCAACCTGTTACTTCAACCAGCATGGCCAAATCCTCTTCCTTTGCCCATTCAAAGATAAAATCAATAGGCAGTGGGAAGAGAAGTTTAGATGATATGCATCTAGAGGTAGCCCAGTTGGAAGAAAATAAGTCTTAGTATGAATATTTCAACAAAGAAAGAGAAGAATTTTTCAGAAAGAAATTCCCTGGGCTATTTTGATTATGTTTATTATGATGTTTAACTATGACACTATTAGACAGGTGGCAGAGCCATGATATTTATTTTTGAAACTTCAAAATATCATGTTTTATTTATGGGAGATACGAGTGTTTTATGCCATGGTATTTTTATGCATATTTATTGAGTGTTTTATGATGATTATTTTATTTGATGATTATATGATATTTTTTTTGTTTGCTAGCATGTCCTTGACCTGCGGGACTAGGGTGTGGTTGAGAAACTGTGACCCGAGGGCATCTAAACTGTCAAAGTCACATGAGGATCACACCCCCGGCTTGGGCCACACCAACCCTTATCATGGCTGGATTTTTTAATGTCTCCTTCCAATAGTGGCGGGTTTCGAACTTGGGTCGCCATGCAGAACGAGGCCCCTCGAAACCGATCGCTCTATTGAGATTTGACTTTGATGATTATATGATGGAGCGACAAGGAAAAACTATTTATTGATTTTGAAATAAAGAAGTGCATATAGAGGGGGACCCCACCTATTTAGTTATTATTTATTTATTAATTATCCTTATCAACAAAGTAATTTGTTCTATTTATTAACTAAAGTTATTAACTTTAGTTACTAAAAGTAGTTCAACTATTTGAGGAACTACCTTTTAGAGAATAAAAGGAAAAATAGAAGGACAAAGAAGACATGAGGAATTAGAGAGAAACATTTCTGATAAGGTTCGGAATATCATCTTTTCATTTTCTGAGTTTCTTAAAGGGCTAAATCCTCTTGTTGGTAACATGATTTTTCTAAAGGTGGCAAAGAAGAAAGGAATAGGAAGCATTGATTTTTTACATGCTTCAGAAGGTCATTCATTTCTCTTGGCAGTCTATGTAGTTTTATTAAAATATCTGAATTAATTTTCAGTTCTGATTAAGATTATTTTGCAAAGTCAAGACTTGGTGGACTTGTGACTTGGTTGATCAAGTGTATTCATTCTTGGTTATTTTCTTTTAGATACCAGTTGTCTTTGTATGATGTTAAATTCCATCTTAGATGTCTAATTCTAATCTTGGTCTTCACCATTGCAGGGGTTTGAAAAAAGGCAACTTAGAAAAACTATTATTAATAAAAATCTCTTTATTCTCAATTGAGAGTTGTATATCTAGTTTCAGATTGTTATATTCTTTATTTCATTCATTTTAATCTTTTGCAATCATTCACACATAAATATTTTTAATTTTTTTAACAGAAACACAACTTTATAATAGCATCAGGGCCAAGAACATATTTCTTGAGGGCTGATTGATATTCTTTCATAGGCTATAAACTCAGGGTAACAATCCGGCCTATCTTACCTTAGCCTAGTAAGATTTGAAAATGCTTGAGTGAAGAAAACCATTTCTCACATCAACAATCCCCAGATTATCATTCGGGAAGCTTTGAACAACTCATGTTGTTGTGTAAGAAGATTTTGACTTGTGAAGTTGACATGAAGGATGTTAGAGGTTGTCAGGTTGCTGATGAAGTTTTCCATGTACAAGGGGTTTACTCCTTGAAGATTTTGAAGAGATTTTATACAAAATGGAGCAGTGATCCATGGTTATATTTCTTCAAGGTCATAGATGAACATTTTGAAAAGCCCCTAGCAGTGGGGAAGTTCAATTTATTGAGAGAGTATTTTGGTTTGGTGGAGAACATCTTCCTCGCAAAGAGAGAGTATTATCATTTGGCAGCCTCAGTTACAATGCATTCAGCAGTTCCATCATCCAGCCTAGTTTTGTGTCCAGGTTTGAATGCAGTTGATGAGGGAGGCACAGGTCAGCAATGGCTCAATACTCTTGTATCGACTTCTGTGTAGCATGGAATTTTGTGTGTGGAGGTGCAGTGGTGATGAGCATTCAGTGTGTGTCACATACCCGCAGTATGAATGCGTGTGTTATGATTAGACTTCCAGTTCTAGATTTAGAAGTTCCGTTTCCCACCAGATTTGGAATTGTTGTTTCAAATTTAAACTAGGTCCTATTTTTATCCTATTAATTGTTGTTTTTAATTTAGAGGAAAAATGCATGGCAGATGAGGTTTCCAGTTTTGGACTAGGGTACATTATTCTATGAGAGAGGAGCTCTATTGTAGTCAACCTCTGGACGCAGCTCGGGCACACTTCCCTAATTCTACATGCAACTCGAGTGCACTTCCCTAGAATAGAATTAGGGTTTGATTCAATCAAATAGGGCGAAGTAATAAAGGTGTCTTCATGCATTGGAACCACAACCTTCTTCTATAAAAGAAGACAGAGAGGGTGAGTGATTCATATTCAATTTTGAGCAAGTTTGCTTTGTAGTTTTTCTTTTCTCAAGTCTGAGCGTGCTGCAAAATTAATTATGCTTGCTGTCATAATTTCCTGTAGCTTTTAGAAATTCCAGATCTCTGTTTTCTGTAGATTTAGACAGATATTTTTCTGTTCTGTTTTTTTGTAATATGATCTCTCTCTACTATTGAATACACAGCAGATTTTATTAGTCTAAACAGTCTGCTGTTAGTCAGAGTAGGTTAGGCAGTTTCTGATGTGTAGGTCTATGGTTTATTCATTGAAAGTACAGATATACTTATCATGAAGTAAATTTTAACAGTTCTTGAGTATTTTTATGGCACCCATGTTTTTCTGTCTACTTTGCTTGGAATTTGTTGCTGGCATTTATATTTTTTCCAAGGTACCTTGCCAAGCCCCAATCGGCCATGAGGGGCATACATACATATCGCAAGTAGGATTTGATCATGGGTGGGGAGGATAACAATTCTCCTTAACCACCCAAACTAGACCCAATTGACATTGCTTGCATTTACATGCACCACTACTTAAGAAGCTTCAGCTATCTGGGAAGACCAGAGTTAATCAGAACTTTGACAGTGTCATTTTAATGAAATCTAGTTCATATATGATGTAATTATAACTTCTAATTCTATTCCGTGTTTTGGTTTAAAGTTGCATTAATATAGGAGGGCTGTCTCTTTCTGATAGTATTTACAAGTTTTTAATGGGTAGGATAACAGGCCAATATCATTCACGTCTTACAAAAATAACAGGAGGTCACGATGAAAAATGTTGGAATCTGGAAAAACTGATTTTGTTTGATGAAATTTTTGCATATATGAGATGAATAGATTGTCTAACGAGGGTGTACGTTTTTCCGAAGGTGGTGAATCAAAATATGCAATTTCAATTGATTTGATGATGAGTTTCAGCGAAGATTGCATCGCCAGATTTCTATAAAGAAAAACCAATAAAGGAGCAAATTGTTGGTCCATTATTGAACTCAGTTTTTAATTGTGTAGAAGTAAAAAAGAGCATGCAGAATTCCATTTTGGGAGAACTTTCTTTTTAATGAAAAAATATAATTCAAAGGCACCACTAGTTCGAATTACAAATTATGATTCAAGGCACGACTAGTTGCAATTACAAAATATAAATATAAGATATTATTTGAAGGCACAACTAGGTGAAGAGACAATCATGTACACAACAGAAAGGTTGGGCATGGATTCAAATACAATTAGCTCAGAAACTGACTATTGGCCTTAGCACGGATCCAAATGACAATTATCTCAGAAACTTACTATTGGTCTTAGGCACGCGATCCAAACGATAGTTGATTATAATCCACCATGGCAAGTGGAATTAATGGTACCCATGGCAAGCGGAATTGATGAGTTGGCCCTGATACTTGTGCCTGTCAATTTCAACTTTACTGTTAGATCACAACTTTACTGTTAGATGCCCTTTCTGATATTTTAGATCACTCATGGTTTATCTTGAGGCCCTAGATGTTGTCTAGCATGTAGCATCTTAAACCTGTAGATAGATTTGGTTTTAACTTGACTTTTGTTTCTGTATCTTGAGGGCCTAGATGTGGTCTAGCATGTAGCATCTTAAACCTGTAGATAGATTTAGTTTTAACTTGACTTTTGTTTCTGTACCATTTTGATATGATGGAAAATTTTGTAATATAGGAGGAGCATGAAAATATTATATTTTGACAAATGAATCTTCAAAATTTTGATGCATGGCAATGGGGCTTTGGTTGTTATCATTTAGTTAGGCACAATGTATATAATACATAAAATATAAGAAATATTTTGTTGTAAAAATAGTGTTAGTTAGTTTGAGTAAGTTTAATGGTTAAGAACAAGTGTTTCATTTTCAGAGGTTATGAATTCAAATCTAGACGGGGCAGGGTATGTATACCTCTGTAAACTATATATATATATATATATATATATATATATATGTTGCACGAGTAGAAGTTTACCCCAAATTTACCTGAAACATAATATATATTAAAAAAATATAAAAAATATTTTATATTACAATGTATAGAGATATTGATACATTTTAAATCCTATTTCAATAAAATTGAAAGTCAATGGAGGACAATGTTTCTCTTATTGCAACAACTACAATACTGAAATTACTAATTTAATTTGTGCTAATAATTATATGAATATATTTAACACAATACTAAAACTTTAATATCCATAAATATTCCATTAAAAAATAGAAACAAAATTGAAAATACATATATACAATTTTAACATCTTTTTAAAATTAAACTTTATATATATAAACTTTAAACATCTTTGTAAATTTGAAGCATTATTCTTTTTTTATTGGAAAAAACAAAATTGTACTACTCTTCTAATATGAAAATATAATAATAGTCAATGATATTGTTGGTTGATATCAACTACAAAGTGGATGCATTGATTTTTTTTCATATGCACAACTATAAAGTGAGTATTATTAAGTTTTTTTTACTTAACTCATTTTTGAAATAATATTTACTTGTAGTTTAGCCTTAGTTTTATAGTGATATTTTGAATAATTATAATGAAAATATTTGTAATAAATTATGTATTTGTAATAATGAAATAAAAATATTTACATTTCAATTTAATATAATTATAAATTAAAGCTCTCTTTTTAAGAAACTGGTTCCCAAGCTTCCATTTCCTTGATGTTGAAGTGCCCCCAAGTTCCCAAGCTACTAGTTTAAGACATGTTGAAAATTAATTGGACTGTAATGAAAATTTATAATGTTTTTTTTATTGGTTAAATATACAACTATGTTTAATTAGGGGTTAGCTTAATTGGTTGTTGTTAATGTTGTTGGTCACTTGGCTAGTTCCATGCACTTAGGGGCCTAGTTTAAATTCCCTTGGGTGAGGTGTACTAGTCTATACCAATGGGTTTATTAGGGATGCCATCCACTAATGTGAGGAATCATCTTATTTTTGGAGAAAAAATTAGTGGTTAACAACTTCTTGCTTGAGAATCTTGCCACCTCATCTTTTTGCTCTAATACAAATTTACTAGAAATATCATACACAAATGTGGAGAACCATTTCCTAAATTTCCATGCAAAGTTTTTCTAAAAAAAAACTATTGATTAATAATTTCTTACTTGGAAAGTCTTGTTTATTTTTTATAAGCTTTCTTGAAGTATTGTACATTATAATAATAAATAAATTATTCAAGGACATTTTAAAAAAATAAAATTATCAATAAGAATAATGATTCATTATGGTTTAAATATTGATGTATATGTAGCTGTTTTGGAGTAAATTCTGTTTATAAAAATATACTATGAGAATGAGAGAAAATGTAAATTTTATGATAAATGATTTATTATCAAATTTGTTTCCAAATAATTAAATTTTAAATTTTTTGTACGGATAATGAGAATGGAAAAAATATAATTTTTATTTGTTTTCAAACTTGTTTCCTAATAATTAAACTTTACTTCAAATTTCTTGTATTGGTGATGTGACCCAGACGTCTAGATACTCATAAACGCTGTGAATTTCCATTTTTGTCTTCATCATCTTCATTAAATGAACTTACATCAATTAGAAGGTCAACCATATTAGGTCATTGAAGTCTTTAATATTTAATTTTTTATTGAATTTTAAATTAAATTTATTTAAATATATAATTAAAGGGTATTGAAATATTATTAATGACATGTAAGTGTATTATATAATTAAAATATTTAAATATTTTTAAAAATGTAATATATAATTGAAATATTTAAAAATTCTTAAAAAATAGTATAAAATTAAAGGATACATAAACTTCTTTAAAATATTTAAAACATTTTTAATTTAAATTTAATCGATTTTGAATATATTTATTGTTTTAAAAAGTTACTTATTACTAAATATAATAATTGTTTATAATATATGAATCTTTGATATGACATATATATTTCAAATGATATATTATGTTGAGCTCTTTAATGTACAACATGCTCTCCTTTTTAAAAGAGCTTTGTCTTGAAACATGATAACTTAGATAAATTATTTCAATTTAAATGTAGTAATTTTACAGTGTTTTATTCCTGTTTTATTCCTTCATATTAGTGTGATTTTTGAGTTTTTAAATATTATATAATATATGAATTGAGAGAGTCACTAGGATTGTTGTAATAGCTTTCAATATGGTGAAGGACAATGCGGATGTTATGGTGATTCTTGTAGTGCCTTAAATGTTTGTTGCAAAATTAAGTTGATTAATTATGTATTATTGCACTTAATATATGCATTATAATGTTTTTGTTATATTTCATCTTTCACTTGTAAGCTTTATTATTTATATTGATTTCACTATTATTTTCATTTTTATTGTTGTTTTTATTTATGGGATTTCAGTGTTTAATATACCTCCTTTGCCATATATCATACACACTTTGATATTTGCAATTTTACTAGAGTGAGTTAGGTTTCAAAATAGTAAGATTTTGATTAATATTTATTCAATGATGAGGTAAGTATACTTTGATATCTCACATTGAAATGTAAGAACAATTTTTTTTTGGAGAATACAACATTGCCATGTGTGATCAATGTGGCTTTGTGTCTTGTGGAATAAAGTATGAGGTTTTATTCCTTGAAGTGTGCTAACTCATAAAATTTGAAGTTAGGAATTTCTTTTGAGGTTCATATGGATGGCATTGAAATTTACTAGAGGGATTATCTCATATTAAATTGGTAAAGGCATTACATTGCTTGCATGAGGTCAAGGTTCAAATTCCCCCTATCTTAAAGTGGGTTTGTATGGTGTTCATGTGGCAATGGGTTTATTATAACTTCCCATAGATCAATCAAAAACAAAATTAATAATAAAGAAGCATTCAGATTTTGGAGCTAGCATAATGTGAATATCGTCAAGCATGACTAAAATATAAAGATGACATTGAAAAATTATATTGTTAGGAAGATTTAGTAATACAAAAAATAATTTGATTGAGTAATACTAAAAATAATTATTTGTGACAGCCTCTTCAAGCATCTCTTTGTCTTTTTGATTCTCATGGGTTCCCCCTTTATCTTTATGAATTAATTTCTCAATAATTGAGTCTTTTGCTTCTTCCACATCTAAGACCGAGATTAAACTAGTTTGAGGTTTGGATTGATGTTACTCCTTGATTTCCTTTGCCTTTGATAATGCCTTCTTTTACGTTGCCCATGGTGATTGATTTCTTTGATTTTTTCTCTCTTGATAGAGGGATGAGGCAATTTCTTTGAACAATCTTTTGTAAAATGGAATACACTAATTGTGTTCAAAAGCATTTTGCTACTTGATAAATCAAATTTTGAAGTTGTACCCACTCTCCTATGGCTAATGACATTTCCTTAAGATCCAATTCCACATATTCCAATTTGCACATATTCCTCCTTTCAGTTTTGTTTTGTCTGTGAATTTCCCAATGGCTAAGGTGTAGTCATCCCAAAAGATTAGAGGGTGAAATGCAAACCTAACCCAAATAGGAGCTTTAGAATGGATTTCTTCTTTCAATTTAACACCCATGTATTTAGGTAGAGGCCATTGTTAAGCTTAAGCTTCAAGGATATAACACTTTAAAAATATGAGATTTTAAGTTTGAATAAGTGGAGGGCTCTAATAAATGGGAGTAGGGTTCATGCATGTGAATATCCACTCAATTCACTTTAATCATGTTAGAAGGATGATAAAAAAAGTGTTGGATATGCTTTCCAATGTAGTAGCAAAATTGCAACCATGTAGGTTAACCAAAAGGCTAGTCCCCTAGTTGTCAATAATAAAGGAAAGTGTGATGCCATTGAAATCACAAATAATGATGGAAGGAATAAAGTTACACAATGATGACGAAAGGAACATAGTTACATGGAAAGCGAGCTGTATGGAATACTACTTGTGGCCCAAGACTCATATTTGAGTGATTATTGATCATTCTTGAAGTAACATTTTTAGTTGGAAAATTGATAGTGAAATGTACGCGAGAGTAGAGGGGGTATCTAATATAATTATCTATTGAAACTCTTGAATCAATAATTAACCATTGAGTTTGGTAAGTACGGAGAGTGTAGGGGTGAGATTGGAGATAGTAGGGAAAGTTAAAAATTCTTCTAAGCAAGGAATCCAAGAGACAAAAAAAGGTGGAGAGAGGGAAATGATAGTCACATGAGAATAAAAAGTGGCCCGACAAAGAGAAGTAAAGTGCAATTCTTCACCAAGATGTTAGAATAATCACAACACCATTATGAATAGGTTATTTTAAGGTTAGAATGATTATAACATCATTTTGGAAAGGCTAGTTTGATTGAAGCAAAAAAATTAAACTCATGTAAGATTAAAGTCCATAAACTCCAAAAAGAGGCTTGGTAAAGAGAGTGCAATTCTTAACCAAGGATAATATGATTACAATTTTGAATAGGTTATTTTCACTCAAGCAAAGAGAACCTATTTAGACCAATGGAAAGATGGCGATGATAAATATCATTCTCCAAAGACCCGGAGATGCACGAAGGGTAACTATTTGTCATATGCTTTATACACACAAATGGAATTGTCCTAGGTGCACCATTTGTATTATGGGGTTTTCTTAAGTGCACCATTTGTATTATGGGGTTGTCTTAGGTGCACCATTTATATTATGGGGTTAGGTGCACTTCATGGAACTCAACAATACTACCATGGGCACCCGATTTTGTGTTGCAATTGTCATACATGTATAATAGAAATGAGATTTGTATCCCTGCCACTAAACTCTAGTCTAAGTCGGTGCAATGTTGTTACACATTGTATGATTTTTATTCTCTCCCATGGAAAGAGGAAGGGAAAAGGAGGGAGGGGGGATATAAACATAGGAGAGAATCCTATATTAGAGGAAATTGAGGCATGAAAATATTTAGGCACTATATAATGACACATTTCTATATTGGAGGTAGTGGTTAATATGGTCTTGAGTATGTAGTGCCCTCCTTCAACAACTAGAGTTGTAAACTATTATTTTATTTTTATTTTTAATGTTGCTATATGTTATAAATAACTTTTTTTTTTTGAATAAAATGGTTCTTTCTATTAATATACAAAATGGTACATGCATTTTATAAAATAAGGGGTTGTGATAATGATCCGCAAACGATAGGCCTATTACCAATTTGTTTCACCAACGTAGATCGCCAACATTGAATGAAAGTGTAATGTTTTGACCATTAACCAACAAGCCGAGTTCAAAACATCTCGATCTTTATTGCACTTTGGTTTCAAGACTTGGATACTTGGTTTACTTACTTATATTGCTGAGACCAATGTCCAATAGACGATTCAAATCTGCCTTGTTGATGCCACCCTTGTCTTTAAAACTTTGTTATGTCAATTAACAAACGTTACTATCTAAATGATCATGCACAACACTCCTTCAACTATATCTCCCTAATTCAATAGAGCTTCAAGTCAATACACATTGATATATCTACATTTGAGGATGGTTGTACACCACACAATCATTCTTAGATTGTAGCATTGTGGCCTTGATTTATATTTCAGACAGATTCAAGTTTTCTCTAGCCCTGTTATGCTATCACTTCTACTTAAATGTTCAAACCTAGCTCCCTAATTCATAAAATATCTACTCATTTATTGTATACGCAAGCAATAACACAAAACAATCATTTTTTAAAACCTGTCATTACTACATATGGGCATATGTTGATATATATTGGTGGTTGTAGGTAGACAATGCATACAACTTGAATAATGTATGTTGTGGGAGGTTTGAATTGGCCACATGTCAGCAATTAGTCTATAGAGACAACTTGAGAGTGAATGTATACCTATAGGTGGTAGTCAAAATGCAATGATCAAGTAGACCAATGATTGGGTTGGCCATTCATTGGTGGATAATGAAACAAGGATTCATACAAATGAACAAAGAATATGAATTAACAAGGAACCAACAAAATAATAAGAAAATTGTAATTCCTAGTAACATATCATACAAGTCTTATCTCCATGCCAACAATCAAGTGATTTGAGGATTGAGTTGTTCATTTCACCCTCAAACATAAATTAACATTGTGGGTGAATTGAATTAATAATTAAATGTGTGAAATTGAGCTATAGGTTGTTAACTAGGTTCAATCGATTATTAAACTAGTGAATAGAGCAAACTATAAATTGGGATGTAGCAAGTTATTACACAACAATTGATCACACCACATTGAAGCAACTACATAGCAAATTTCATTCACACAAGAATTAACACCATATACGACATAATTATCCTAGAGAAAACCCGAAGGGAAACACCATCATTGAATGGATTTTTCTCAAGATTTATTTCTTAACAATTATAGAGTTAACAATGGTGTTTTGGCTCTCTGGAGCACTATAGATTACAAACTCATAAATTTTCTCTGCAATCCCTCTCCTCTACCAAAGAACCTTCTCCATTGTTGTGCAAAGATTTATAGATATAATTGGCTTGTTGGGAGCAACTAGATGACTATATGTCTCCAATTATTTAGCTTCCTAACTCCAATGCTCTTCCTCTCCTTTTTCCTTTCGTTGGCAGTGTTTTGGTTCACGATTCCTTTGTCATTTGATTTTTTGTCTTTTAATTCTTTAATTCATTAGTTATTTTCTGCTCGCATTGGAAATGCAACACTTTGGAGGTGAGTAATAGAAGATTTGACAAGCATGGGGCCCTTCACACTATCAACCACATCCTTCAAACTAGTCTTCAAATTTGCAAGCTTGATCTTCACTTTTGTAGCTAATCCTCTAATTTTGTCAAATTTTCTTCATTGTTGAGAATTAAGTCCATTCAATTTTTGTTGTGGATTTTCTTATGGATCACAACTCCCCATTAGGAGGCTTTTGGTTTCCAAAAGCATATCCATGGAGGAGATGGAAGAACATGGCCTCCATTGATCTCCTCAAGTCCACTACTCCATTAGATATGAAGGATACTTGTTTCTTGTTTGCCTCGTTCAAGCTATTGGTTTGTGCTTGTTTTTCTACTATCAAATATCTTCCTCTCTCTTTGAGTGCTTTGATGAGGTATGACTTACTACCTTTACCAAGCAATATTTTTTATCTTTCCAATAGGAAGTTGCATCCCTATCCCATAGGTAAAGGTTGCCAAACATCACTTCATAAGTATCTAGTGGTACAACTTCGTATTCTGCATCATAAACATAGTCTATGCTTGGTGATTCTTAAGGAAAATTTCTTTTGGATCCAACTCAATGAACGTGGTTGTACTAGATCACAAGTTTCTAGACCAAGCTCATCTACTAAGGATTCAAAAGTCAAATTACATTGAAAACCATTGTCAAATAAAGCAATTACTTTTCGATCCTTCACTTGAACCTTGATTTGGAATAGTGCATTTTTGTCTCCATTCGCCCTGGACTATTGCAATGTGGTGCAAACTATGGTTTCATCCACATACACATTGGTGGTGATTTTTACCACTATTTCTTGTCTTGGTAGATGCATTGACGCCTTTCTTGGATTTTTACCACTTTAGATGCAATTCTAGATGAAGTTACATCACTTCTCATCTGAGTGCCCATCTACATCATAATGTTTGCAAAGCCTAATAAGCTCTGTCATTTTTTGGACATGGCTACAATCGTCTTGCCTTTTGTTTTGTTGGTCTCTTCTTGACCCTTTCATTGCTGCCCCTTTTTGGAGTCCAACAAAATGTAAAGAGCTTTCTTGTTCGCTTCATCTACCATTTTCACACTAAGAAGTTGCAATTGCCTACGAATATGGTTGAACAATTATCTAAGGTGCTTCACCACCACCCTCGATGCTTCCAAAGAGATACCCATCCTGTTGGCTTGTTTTTTGTAATTTCGACATGCATTCCTATACACCTTGTCCCTATTCTTGCTAGAGGCACTGTCATTTTGTGAGCTACTCCACTCTATAACCTATGGAATATAACTATGAATTCAAAAATACCTTGAAGTCCTTTCATTTTGTAACCATGGGAATTTTGCCTATACTCAATGTATCTATCTAGCTTTCCCACCACAACAAGGCATGTCCAATCATATTCAAACGAGAAAAATAAATTTGTTGTGTTTCTTTGATTTGATTAAGGCCAAAATAAACCTCCAATTGTTTCAACATTAGCTTGACCATCATACATTGGTATTTCAAGATTTTCTTCAACTTTAAATGGAATATTTAAAAATGAAGGAAGAGAGTTGTTTTTAATTGTGTCTTCAGGTTTCTTGCCTTTGGAATTCTCTAATTCAACCTTTTCTTCTTCATGCTCAGTCTCTACTAAGTGTCATTCCTTATTCTTCATCACCAATATTTGTGTTACCATTTCTGTCGATGAAACAATGCTTTGCTCCAACTAAGTAAACTTGGATTCTAGGTCTTCCTGTTCATGTTCTTCATAAGAAATCCTTGCCATTTTTGTTTTTTTGCTTCTCTTTAGACCTTGCAACATTGCTTCTCCATTGTGTCGACATCCACTATGGGTGTTTACCATACAAATTATTCACCAAGCATCTTCAAACTTGTTTATGATACCTTATGATCTATAAATGGTAGGCCTCTGACCTGTTCACCTCACCAAAACAGGTTGTCAATGCGAATGGAAGTGTGATGTATTTGTAATTCACCAACAAGCTAAGTTTAAGCTTCTTGATATCTATTTATATTTGGTGTCAAGACTAAGCTATTTGTTTAACTTGCTTATAATTTCAAGACATATGTCTAATAGAGGATTCAAGTCTACCTTCATGATGCCACCTTTATCTCTACAACTCTTTTATGCCAATAAACACACTCTACATTATAAATGAGCTTTCATAACACTCCTTCAACCATATCTCCGCAATTCAATAGACCTTGAACAAGTCAATACACATTTAGATATCTACATTTGAGGGTGGTTGTAGGTGAAACATTACAAAGGAATAATTGTCCACTAGCTAAAGTATATTCAAAATCAGAGACTATGAGCAACCGAGAATAGTTGACAAACTATCAAGAAACTCCTTGTTTCATATAATATGTTAGCAAGCACGAGGTAAGTGAGAATAAATATTATAATGCAAGAAGAGTCCCATAGGTTAGAATACTCATGCTCCCAAGCAACAAGAGAACTAGGAAAGGAGAGAATAGTCCACAACTAATCATAGTTTTGCAAGAGTACAAACACCAGCTAACAATAGCCTCTTTACTAACATAACATAGTTACCAACTTAATGAGAATTGTGACCTCAAAACGAGAACTCTGGCCCAAAAAACCCATATTTTTGAATAAAAAACATCAAAATCAACCCCCAAATCAAAAAGTGGTGCTACTGGTAGCATCATTTTTTAAAACGGGGTGAAAATTACAACATTTTTCAAACATGGGCTTCAAAACTTAGACAATAGCTCAGAAAAACCTTAAAATCAACACCTAAAAACAAATAAGATGTTTTTGAATTTTTTTTTTCTTTTCAA
>SNQJ01S0020066.1:64733-83405 GCA_010110895.2 Picea sitchensis
TGAAAATAGATGAAAAATGAGCATTTAAAAAAATAATGTGGAAACATTGGGGATCGAAAAATTGAAAATATAAAAAATCATCTAAAAACGGAGAGGGTGTGCTATCGGTAGCACCATTTTTAAAAACGAGGTAAAAAATTGGACCCCCCAAAAAATGAGAAGTCTGGAGAGTTCTCATTAAGTTGGTAACTATGTTACATATGAATATAGCTTACAATGCAAAATAAAGAACCTTTTGCTCGAAGGAAATGGTTCTATTTATAATCTTATCTCATGGTTCCTAGCCTTCTTACCTCCATGAGTCTTCACCTATCTCTAGACCTTTCATCTTCCCCAAACTTTCCAACTTTGACTCAAATTACAAATCAAGTAACAATCAAATTCATTAAATTTGAGGTATAATTTCCAAGTTAGGTGAAAGTTTCAATGAATAACCTCTCACATGGTAATGGAAAATTTCCCACTTTTGGTCTAATTCCTACCAACCTAAGTTCTACATTGACACTTTTAATTGAATCACATTGTTAACAAGCACATTGTTAAGAATCCTATATTGCTTGATTGGAAATATTATATGATCATTAAGAGACACTTCATCAACATCTTGGATTTCATTGACAAATGCCCTTTTGATTTCAATGCTTTAATGAATTTCTCTATGAACTAGTCAAAGGAGATGTCCATTTCTTGAGGGTAATGGTGAGGAGAAAATAACATGTTTCTCATATGTTTCATATTTGACAATGAATTTGATACTCACTCACTATGTTGATTAGTTCTATTACCACACACACCCTACACACTAGATTCTTAAAAGGCCACATGTGCATGAAATTTGGCCACCTAGAGATGGTCGAGAGTGGGTATGTGGGAGGGGATTGGTGCATATTGTTCCTAACATGAGGTATATTACATGAGTTGGGATTGTTGCTGGTGGATCTCGACTGAAATCTTGTTGATATGTCAACTAAACTCTATTATTGTAGCTTTTAAAGTTTGTAGGCTGACCAATGCATCAAAATAATCAATCACAATCCTGAAGAATCTATCCCCAAGTGAGGTATCTTTCATGATAAATGAAATCCTACCATCGGACTTGGCACTTTTAATTATGAGCTGTGATTTTAAACTAGAAATATCTTTATCCTTAAATAAGAGGTTGGCATGGATTTTCTTCAGCGTTGCATTGGATAATTTTGAAAAAGTGACAATTGATGCCCTAATAGATAATAGATGTTGTTGAGCGAGAAACTATAACGCTTCTCTCAAAACACTTCATACCTCGTTAGGCTAAGCGAGGTAAGTGGGATTATCACCCTATGTTTATAGCCTAAGAATGAAAATCAAAATCCCAAATGAAAGGAACCTTGAATTGAATGCAACTTGTTTATATAATATATTTTATGTTTTCTTTTGTGTTATTTTACTTTTAACTATACATAAAAGAAAATAAATGAAAGGAAATACAATAGGATTAAATAAAAATGTACATAAATATTATTATTAATATTTATAACAACAGTGATAATAACAAAAAAAAATTGAAAACACAAGCACTTTAAATTTTTTTAAAATATTGAAGAAATAGAAAAAGCCTTAAGACAAATGCAATGATCCTTTTATAATTAACCAAACAACAAGAATAGCTAAATGCCTTTACAAGTCTCTGCGAATATTTGGACCAGAGAAATCCTTAGAAGCCTCAAATGTTAAGCAAATCACACAAAGGCAACTAAGTGCAATAGAACAAAGAATGAAATCCTACAATCAAACTTAGACCACCACAAGTAATGTGAAGCACAATTGATTTTCTGCAAAAGTTGTCACTAATTAGCACTGAACATATTCATAACTTCTAATATATGCAAACAAATACAGAAAAAAATAAATAACCTTAGGAGAAATTCATAGGATCAATATCATTCCTCTTTTCTTTGTCACTTTTCAGTAAATCCCTACTATCAACAAAGCAATTTAACTCAAAGAGTACTTAGAATAGCGAAAGATGATCACTAAAAGAAATATCTCAAAGCTTTAGCATACCTCTCAATTGATGAATATTGATCCCTTCATTCATCTCCTCTTTTCCTTTTGTATCTTCCTTAAATAATTATTCAGTTCAACTATTTAATATAAATTAATATTTCTTTTACGAGAGTAAGGGACTAATTATAAGTCAATCAAGTAATTAATATGAGGGAATGGTATTATGTGTAATATTAAAAAAAGGTAGGTAGGGGTCCCACTAGACTCTTATAAGAAAAGACAACTTATATCATTTAACCATTTCAAATAAAATTTATGAAATAAGTAATCATGCACCACATGCGATCATAATCTAGACATAAGACAACATAAATATATAACACCACCTTTTCCCTCCAAATATTGATGATATAAAACAAACTGTCTTTACTAACCATAATTTTAAAGTGTCAAACCAAGTCAAAGTCTTATCCACATCATTGTAAGTGTCATCAACATAAAATATTAGTACTGAGATATCTCAGGAAACATGTGTAAATCAGAAATTTCCCTTTGATCATCTCCTTGTAACTCCTTTGCACTTACCTTGGAGTGGATACAAGTGGGTTTTGAGGTTTCAGAGATTGAAGATTCTTTCATAGGATTCTTTCCATTTTCATATGTAGGTAGCTTTAAAGTAGAGGATTTAACCTCAATGTAATGTTTATTTTGAGCTAAAGAATTATCAGAAGGAGAAATATAAGCAACAACAAATTCAGGTTGATGGTGATTTTCATGCATGCTGCGCCATTTTGCATTCCTTGAAACTGGTTTGTTTCCCATCCATCATTGGCTGGTTTAGATTGTGGATGCAGAGGGATGTCAATAATACTCGAATGGGGTTGTAGAGGTACATTTACAAATCTCAAAGGCTCATGAAAAACTTGTTGTCGACCCAAGAAAAGGTGCCCAGTAGATACCAAATGATTAAACTCGTTGGAATTAACATCAAAGTGGACAAAGAACCTTACTCTTTTATTCCTTCCTTCTTTCCCAAAATAATGTGGCCTTCTTCCTTGTCCCCTCTGGGACTCCCTTGATCCATGACTGAAAAATCTCATCTAGAATCATAAAACATCCATTAAATTCATGATAATGATCAACTGCATGCAAATGGAATAAAAATAGAACTTTCACAAAATATTCATTGAACATGATTTGTAATGACTCTGTTATGAGAATGATGGGCTTATAATAATGAAGGATTGTTGAATGGCCAATATGAACAAGCAAAAACTTTAATTCTGAGTTTTAGGGTTCAAACTCTTTCACAACATTATTGAAATGGCTTTGAATAACTTTGATAGAATATTTAGACAAAATTCCTACTGCATAATATACTGCCCTAATTTTACAGTAAACTCTTCTTTTCTCTTTCACTGAAAAACTCTGCATGCAATCTCTTTTTATATGCATGCCAACACAATTTGTTTTTGAGCGATTTTGATAATAAACTCAATTCGATAACAATGGTTTGGCTTTAAAAAGCTAATTCACGGTATGGAATTTATAGGGCAAAGGAAAAATAACAATCTCTATAAATGCCAAGCATAAATAAGATTTACAACTCTTGCAAATAGAGGAATATGCAACCCAGGTATTTATAAATAATGGTCGAACACAAGAGAATCTTAAATTATTATTATTTTCAAACAAAGAAGTCACATTAATACGATAAAACTGTAAAGGATATGATTGTCTTGTTATAAGTTATAGAGATATGCAACTAAAAATTGGCATTTCCAGTTCATTGCTTTTCAATAAATAAAAAATACAACAAGTTACCAGTTGTTATGAACCATATGCGGCTTCGTGAAAGCAAAATGACATACCTGAATGTAACCAGGATGAAAGGAGAAATGATAAATGGAAACGAGGAAGGGAAAACAACTTACAGATAGCTATTACAAATCATTTAGCAATAAATAACTATTACTTGACTATTTTTCTTCATCTACAACAACAAATCAATCTATATTATTGTGTTACAAACATAAAAATGATAATAATAAATATAGTAAATTGTAATAATAATTAATATCATTTAATTAAATCAAGAGGCACACATCTCTTCATCAAGAGGCACGTATCTCTTCACCTCGTGACTAGTGAATGCTATATAACAACCGTCATAAGGGTAGTGTAATCATCATCTTTATCATATTCAATCAAATATTAATATTCATTCTCAGTAAAGAACATTTCTCATGTTACATATTGCTTACACAACAGGTAATTGCTCTCTATTTTTTGCTACAACAACCCCAATTTTATTTGCATGCAATTATGTTATGAACTGGCTGGAGTGATTTCAATTTCATGCATGAGAAAGCAAGACTTCACATCTGTAAACTTGCTTAGCAAGTTACAAAACCCTATCGATTTCCAAAAATATTCAAATGAGCTTGCATATCACTACATCTACCTCATCGTTCCATCACCTTAATGACAAGAGTGCCATGCATAAGTCCTCACATTTCAAAAAACTGTGAGTCTACCAATGCCCATTAATGTGAGCAACCATATATGAAACCAAAACATTCAAATATCATGAGGTGAATTCCAAATATCCACTTTAAATCTTGCAACTATTCAATAGCTCTTTGACGCATAAATCACCCATATATTCATAATACTTTGCCTCGATTCCATGCCAAATATATAATGAAGAACTACGATTTTGTCCATATAAACATATAGTTTTAAACTTCATAGATATAAATAATGACCAATTCTTATCACAACAATAAAATAATATCCTCTTAAAATTCATTAGATAACCTTCCTAGTGGGACCCCTGCCAAACCTAGGAAAAGTGGAGTAATGATTAGGATTTAATCTTGCAATCATTTGTAGGATTTCATAAAGGTTGGACCATGTATTGGGTCAACAAATGGCGACTCCAAATGGTGATCTAATTATAACAGACCATAATTCATAATCTCTGGTTTTTCAAAAGAGCAGTCAATGTAGATAAGGATCATGCATGCCAGTCTTTTTAATTATCATTGAGCTTCAATCATTATGTTATAGAGTCAAAATTCATAGATTAATGTCAGTGATAATAAGCAACATCATAAATCTATGCCTTGTATGCCAAAGCTTCTCTCTTTAGGAATGAAATAAGGGAAAGAAAGATAACTTGGGAAAAGCAGACTACTATTCTTCCTGCAAGATATAACTTCATAAATGATCAATTACTTAGCAAAGTGAAATTGTGAATACACAAGAGGAAATTCATTAATTCTGAATGTTTGTGTTCATCAAGCTTATATTCAATTAGTTACATATTTACAAATAATATGTGAAACCACAAGACTTTCTTTGGTCCAAGCGTTTAAAACAAGACTTTTAAAAAGAAAATCATTAATTCTGAATGTTTGTGTTCATCAAGCTTATATTCAATTAGTTACATATTTACAAATAATATGTGAAACCACAAGACTTTCTTTGGTCCAAGCGTTTAAAACAAGACTTTTAAAAAGAAAATAAAGCTGAAGCAAGCAAAAATGGAAGCAAGAAACCACATACAAGTTCTGAAAATAAATAAAAATAAAAAAGCACAAAAATAAAAACTTATTTATATACAAAGTTACTTTAAATTATTATTATACTTTTCTATGTGGTTCAATATAATTCTTTAAATGCAAACCATTCGTGGTATAAGAGAAAAGTTGGCCATCTTCGTCTTTGAGTAGATAAGAGTTGTTTCCAACGAAAGAGGCAACTATGTATGGACCTAGCCACAATTTCTAGAATTTTGAGTGTTTCCCCTTATTTGCATGAGCAAAACCCCATAAAATCACCATTTGACTAGTTGAAAAAATAATTGTTTTGGCCTTTTTGTCAAAATAATTTTTAATTGATTGCTATCTTTTTTTTCAAATTATTTAGATCGTAATTCCTCTGCTCTTCCATAGCCAACAGAGCATTAAATTTCCGAGGAATATTTGTGAATTTAACTCTTCATCCTGTAAATCCAACCTGAGAGAAGTTAGTTCAAGTTCAACATGCATAACAACTTCTTGACAATAGAGTAGCTGAAAAGGGGTATGACATGTGTTGGTCTTTGTGGTCGTGCAATTTTCCCATAAGGCATACATTAATGAAGTGTGTCATTGACAAAGTTTATTATCAATGATATTCTTTAATATTTTAACCAAATTTTTATTTGTGGACTCAACCTATCCATTTACTTGAGGGTAATAGGTTGATAAAGTGAAATGTTTCACTCCAAACCTATTATAGAAATGTGTCAATTTTTTTAGAAATGGAAGTTGGTTCATTATTAGAAATGATTTCAATTGGTAGACCAAATCTAGAAAATATATTTCTTTTGAGGAAATAGATCACATGTTCATATTTTGCATGTTTGAGAAGAACTACTTCAACCCACTTTGTAAAGTAGTCTGTAGCAGTTAGGATAAACACATGACCTACAAAACAAGGAGGATTTATAGGCCCAATAAAATCTAATCCCCATTTTGAAAATGGAAAATCATGTATAACTGAATGTAAAGGCATAACATAAAACTTCTCTCTACCAACAAACTTTTGACATTCATTACAAGCCCGAACAAACTTGTATTAGTCCTTAAAGATGGAGGACCAATAATAACCAATCCTTAAAATTTTATAAGTAGTGGATTTAGCAATAAAGTTCCCACTGATGTGCATATCAGATTCAACTGTTCCCTGAATTTTTTTCAAGCATAACATGGGCATCTGTATCATTAATACATATCAACAGTAACCCATCATCCAACCTACAAAATAAGAGAGAGCACAAAATAAGATATTTAGAAGCTTCAAGACGAAGCCTCCTTCCTTTATGATTTTCTAAGTTATCGGGGCAACATTTATATTGTAAGTAATGGATAATGTTCTGATACCAAGGATGATCTGGCATATTGATATTTGCATATTCAATCAAGAATAAGGCAGATAGGGCTTCGTCATTATTTTCTGAAATGCATCTTGGTTCAACACGCTGAGCCAAATGTAGTGCTAAGTAACATCCCTTTATTGTATTAGTAGTGGTAATCGTTAAATCATGAACATGTTCATGTATCTTAGTAAGCCAATGTGCTAACTTTCCTGATAGAAAAGTCTAAGATAATAAGAAGTTAACAACATGAAAAGGGACCTTAACTTCGATATGATTACTAAGAATAAATTGACGGATTTTTTCCATAGATTTTATGAGAGAAAACACATGTTTCTCAATCAAAGAATATTTCAATTCATCATCAGATAGACTCTGACTCACAAAAACTACTGGATGTTCTACACTTTCGTCATCTTTCTGAAGAAGAATTGCAGAAATAACTTCTTTAGTGGCATTAGAGTAGATGATAAAATCTTTTGAAAAATCAGGTTTAGCCAAAATAGGAGTTGAAACTATGGCATTTTTTACATGAACAAAGGATTTTTTAGTGTTTGGAGTCTAGGAAAAGACCTGGTATTTCTTCAATAGATTATGAATAGGTTTAACCATTTTGGAAAAACCGGGAATGAATCTCCTTACAAAATTGATTTTTCCCATAAATGACTGATTTTTGAAGTAGGAACTAGGATATTTCAAATATCAATAACTCTTTCTGGATCAATGCTAATACCAAAATATGAAACTATATGACAAATTCATTTTCCCGAAGTAACACCAAAAATAGACTTTGTAGGATTTAATGACATACCATATTTCCGGCGACGCAAGAATAGATGTCTAAGATGATTGAAATGATCTTCTCGGATCTTGGAATATATGGTTAAATCATCAAGATAAATCTGAATAATGATTCTGATTAGATAATTGAAAGCTATTTGCATAGCTCTCTGGAAGGTAGCACCGAAATTAATCAAGACGAAAGACATGCGTTCATATGAAAAGGTGCCCCAATGAGTAGTAAAGGTTGTATTACACTTGTCATCTCTCTTGAGGCGTATTTGGTCATAACCTGAAAAACCATCAAGAAGCGACATCATTTGTGATCCTGCAACTTGCTGGAGGATTAACTCCATATCAGGAAGTAGAAAATTATCCTTCACGCTAGCCTTGCTAAGGGAGAAGAAATCGACACATAATTTAATATCCCCATTTTTCTTCCTTATTAGAACAAGATTTGCAACCCATTCAAAATATTTTACAAGAAAAATAATATGGGATGCTAACAAATTTTCTACTTCCTTATGAATAATGGATTCAAGTGCAAGATTCATGGGTCTTTGTCTTTTCCTTACATGCTTGGAATCTTATTTAATGGGAATCACATGTTAAACTATGCCTGGATCAAAACCGCACAAATTAGCATAAGACCAAGCAAAGACATCATGAAACTCACATAACAAATCCATGGTTTCGTCTTTTCTATTTTTGAACACTGGGCTCCAATTTTATTTTTTTTGGATCTTCTCCAGTCCCAATGTTCATGGGAATGGTATCACCAATATTTATTCTTGAATCTTCAGTTTCTATTTTCCTATGACTGTTAATATCACTAGAAGAAAAATAACCTTCAAGGGGAGTTAATTCTTTGGGAAATTTATTATCATCTAAAGAGAATTTCATTTTTATTGAACGGTTAATTTTTCAGAAAAGTGTAGATGCATTCATCACCGGGAAAAACTTTCCAAGCTTCCACATTATCTGGTATATGTGGACGATATAAGGAGAAAAATGTGTATTAAGGTCTTTCAGGGAGTAATTGTCTTTCAGGATGAGCTTCATAAACAACTAGCCCGTCGACCATGGAATTCAACTCTCTACTCACATATGTGATATTGAAAGATAATAGATTAAAAATTGATTGCCAAACTGCCTGCATATATCTTTTTAAAAGTTTTCTTGATGAATTGTAAATCTTCCTTACCAGGTTGAAAACTAATTCAGAATCATCAAATATCGTAAGGTGATAGCATCCCAAATTAAAATCGTTTTCAATACCAAGTATAAGGGCTTCAAATTCTACAACATTATTGGTACAAACAAACTTGAGTCTATAAGAAAAAATGTGAATTCTCCCCAGAGGAGAATATAACACAATCCCAACACCCTTTCCTTCACTTGAACATGCACCATCAAAATGCATATGTTAGATGTGATCATCTAGATCAAGAGATGGTGGAACATAATTTTCTTCCTCAAGGAAGATAGAATAAACGCCAATGTCTTCTTCAATGAAGTTGACATGAGGTTGTGGAATGCTCTCTATATAAGGGGAAATACGTCCTTCACAAAGAACAATGATGTTCTTTCCTGCTTTTGGAAGAGACATACGAGTCCCATCCACGAACATATAACCACCCATTAAATCTTTCCACTCATGACCAAGAAAGATTGAATATCTACTTACAAGCATATCGATTACTTGGATATTACAAGTGGTGCAAATCTCAGGATGAGCACACAATACCAGAGTTACATATTTGATTTCTCCAATAGTAGCTTGTTGTTTATTATTATAAGCCAACATGTTCTTTGGATTCTCAATAGTGCATGATAGACCCAATTATTCCATGATAATTCTAGACATAACATTAGGTCCAGATCTGTCGTCAATAATACAACAATGAGTAATTTTGTCCATAATTTTCATGGAAACATAGAATGGAGGATTCCTAATTGAATTTCTTGGATTATGTATAGGTAGAATTTTGTTTTTAGATGACTCCTCCTCCTTTTCGTCAACAACTAGATTAGCAACAACAAAGATTCTGGCCTGAATAAAACTTTTAAGATGTCCTTGTTGTTTCAGAATAGAGGCCATATCTAAAAGTGTGGCATCAACTTTAATATTAGCCATCTGTTTTAAAACATTATATTTATGAAAGGTGGTAGAAGAAGAAGATGGAATAACTTGAGACTAATGAATAGTCTGGGCTAGTGGCCTCATTGAGCTTGATGTGTTTCGGGAGTCGGATTGTAGAGAATTTGAACAAGAAGAATTAGGAATGAAAGAATTATTTTTAAAATTTCTCTTATTTTTGTTTTGATAAGAATGAATCCTAGTATCAACCAACAAGACATCATCTTCTGGTTTCCAATCTAATGTGGCAATGGTTGAATCAAGACTTTTTCGAAAAACTCTTTCTCTTGCATTCTTTCTAAGTTCACACACGTTTTCTTCATGATTTTCCTCACAAAAATTACACCAAGCACAAGAAAGGATAACTTTACGTTGAAAATAATGAAATTGATTTCAAAGTGAACCTTCAGGAGTTGGTTGAGCAATCATTTTTTTTTCAAAAGAGATCATTAAGTTATTCGCATCTTGAATCAACTGAAAACAACAGTCATATTAGCCTACTTATTCAAATCCTCTATAGGAAGACTAGTTCTCAAAACTTGTTCTTCATATTCCAGGCAAGTCTGCAATGCCAACCCTAAACTGTCGAAACTATTTTCTTCTAATCTATAGTGATAAGAAGGAGGTATAGAATTATAATAATGCATAAGAGTAGCCTGATTATGAGGTTTGATAACCTTAGAAATTTGATTGTATAATTTAGTGAAACATAGATTAAATTCTTTAATAGTCCCACCTTTGTCATAAATCAAATTATTATAACTTTTCAATAAATCAACTGGGCTTTGAAGTTTCCCATTAGTGGATTTGAACGAGTAACATAATTCAACCCATGTAGAGAAGGATTTTGGGGGCAATTTGAAAAAATCCGCAGTTGCCTTCCCTTCCAACGAATTGACAAATAACCTCATAAAAGTGTCATTATCATTAGCTCCTATGTTATGACAGGCAACAGAGAAAGCAATTAAATGCTCATTAACATATATGATTCCATTTCCTGAAAACTTGGGAAAATGATCCTTAAATTTGGGAAGAGGAGTTGTAGATGGATTTAAATTTAAATGTGAAGGTACATGCCACATGGTGGTGTTAACATATTCTTCAGATTGAAACAACCCATATTTCTGAATTACTTTCGTTGGATTCGTTGTAGATTGAACTGAATTAAAATTAATATACAAGATTCCAATTATTTGAGATTTTGAAGCTTGAGAAGTAGAATCCTGACTTAAACTTGAGGTAAAAGTCATTTTTTGTTTCTTTGGCGAAAAAGTTTGTGAAACGCTGGTAACTTTGGTTTTAGAAATGGAAAGAATTTGGTGAAATTTCCTATGGATGTTTTCGCTTCCTAATTTCAGCTAAAGGATCAAATTTAGGGGATTTACCCCTTTCTCTACGAGAATATTGTAAATGAGTGGTCTTAAACAACTCAAGGTTGGGCATGATGATTTCAGACTTGTCGCTGACGATTCTCTACCTGTACTATTGTTTCTCGAGAAATAGTATTCCAGTAACATTCAAGCTATTCACTAGTGACAACAGTTTCTAAAATGTAATCAAACAAGCAAGAAGCAATGCTAGTTTGATCGGGGAATTGGATTCGAATATCGGGTTGATGAGCCGAAGGCAAGGTCATTAGTGAAAAGAGGAGCACAACCAAAGTATTGCGTTCTCTTGCGCACACCTGATTGGACATATTTTTGAGGACACTTGCGTACAAGTGATCCAGTTCATTATAGGATTGGATGTTTCGATTATGGTTCCTGATGTTGTTTTGGATTTTATGATATATTATTTTATGACATTTATATCGACAGGTACTATTGACTGGTTTTCCTGAGTGTGCAAAACTCTGGACCGATTAAGGGTGCCGATGGCATCGAGGGACATCCTTGGACTCCGGATCAAGTCAGGGAGTGGACTGTTATGGTTTGAATGTTTTCGTTATAGCATATGTGGCATGTGACTAGTAGATTATGATGTTGATTCTGATCGCTGACATGTTTTCGTTTATGGATGCAGGCTGACAATAGCCTGCAAACCAGACTCACATTTGGAGTAAAGGGGTCACAGACGATAACCAGAGACATTGAGGGAGATGTGTGGCAACAACCTTCCCACAACCTATTAGCACTCCCGCTGTGGCTCGAACTGTAGGTTAACGATTACCTAGTTTGAGAGATCCACGATGTCGTGAGGGGAGACTGTGACAGTTGCTCATGATGATTCTAAGGGGCACGCAATAAGGCATGGTCCTTATTCCTTAGAGACCCTTAGTCTCCCACAAGGTCACCTGACGAAGTATTGACTCCAAGGGTTTGACGTCTACCAAAATCAGTCAAAAAGACGAGTGACACCCTTGAAGCACGTAGTGCGTCTTGAAGGGCACGCCACGTAAATAAAATAGGAAAGCAGGCGAGTGGCACCTTTGGGGCACGTAGTGCATCTTGAAGGGAACGTCGTATTTTGTTAACACTAATAAGTTAAAGAACTTAGTACCTGGAAAACTATGTCTCCGTAGGACTTGGTCAACCTTAAAATGAGTGTTGAGTGAGTAAAGATAAATAATTATAATTTTTCCCTTAAAAATTGTTGCCGAGCCTAGTGAATTTAAAACCTAGGTCTAACTAGGACATGTGAACAAAAAAAATAATTAAATGGACATTTAACAAAGGGGGAATAAAAATTTCAAACATAAATAATTAAAGTAAAATTTTAATGATGGATTAAATTTTAAAAAGGTAAATTGTTGTTTATGTGTAGACTTGTTAATTCTAAACTTAAATAAAAAGGGAAAACTTAAAGAAAAAGAGGAATGTGTAACATAGTAGGGAATCTAGTCTTTGGAAATTTCTAATTGTGAACTCAACTAGGCTTTAAGAAAGACACCAGTGATTAAAGGAATGTAAGGGAATAAAGGGACATCAATGAACGTTTTTAGGAACACTTTTAGGTGGGTGAGAGAAATAGGAAAATTGAATTAATTAATTAATTAATTTCTGATGCAACTAAGGGATCGGGTGACATGTGTATGGGGGAGGTTTATCCTAATTAAATTTAATAAAAAGAATCTAATGAGGGTTTTGGAAACTAATCACTTAGAAAAATCTATAGAAAGGATGGCGGAAGGGTATGCTACCCGATTCTATCTTGACTGAATTTTTCTTGTGGGAGTTGGGATACCCAGCTCGGATAACGAGGGGTAGCTCGACCTTGCGAGGCGAGCTGGGAGCTAGCGTTCTCTGATATTGTGTGCGTGGCCCCTTTACGACTCAGGGGGATTGGGGGGAAGAAGAATACCCCTAGCGTTGGTTGAAAGGTACCAGTGAGATCTCAACGATTGGCAAGGAGTCGCCAAGCGTGACAACCACTTCCGGTTCTTCGTCATTGACTACGGTATGCATATGTAAATTTTGTATTGAAAAAGTAGTTAAATTTTCTTTATATGAATATCTATAATGACAAATGTTGTGTTGAAATTTGGACAACAGTTGTGAATTGTGATTCAGATTGTATCTCATCGTCGTTGCTACTGCCTTGAACGCCAATGTATATGTTGTCTAACAAGAATTTGATTTGTATGACCTGTGTTCTTTTAACGATATGGATTCATGATTCGCCCATAGTAGATTTTATTGCAAAAGAAATTGTTCCCTGTAGCGTTGCAACAAAAATGACCAGCTGAATTTATTTACCTATATTTTATTCTTCTTTTAGTGTTGTAATAAAAAGGTCTCTTTGTTTATTATTTACTGTATTTTAATATCATTGTGGGGCAATAGTAAAATTGTCCTTGAATATCTTTACCTATGTTTTAATACTCCTGTAGCGTTGCAATAAAAGTCTAATGGAATATTGATTTACTGTAGTATTAATCATGTAGCGTTGCAATAAAAGTCCTATGGAATATGGATTTACTCTAGTTTATTAATCCTGTAACTCAGAGACCGATTGTCCATTCCGATTAATGGCCCCAATTTTTATGTGTAGCCTCAGTACAATCCCCTTATTCCCTTTTTCACTCAGACGCTTGCACCTTGGGCAACACTTTCTTCGTATCCACCGACGGATTCGACGAGTTTTATTCCTCTCGGTGAATCCGTGCTAACTGTGCGATTGGTTATGAGGCCATACCCTTGTTGTTGAAACCCGTCCCTACCAGTGTTGCCGGTTTCTAATTCCGATTTAGTTGGGTCTGCATTTTGCTCATAACAGTCAATTCCGTTTTAGTACAGAGATTTGTGTTAAAGGAAGTGTGGTTTGCCAAAGGTGCTTAACTTGATTTTTAGCAGTTTCAATTTCATTCAGAACCGAGAATTGCACCCAGGGATAGGCGGTATGCCTTGAGCGTTCTTTGTTTTACCACTGTTGCAAATTCATGTAGAATAACAGTTTAAATGCCATTTAGTATTCTAATTATAACAGTTTAATGCCTTTTTACTTTACTCTATAACAATTTAGTGTTTTGAGAATAAAGCTTTAGGTTAAGTGACATGTGGAAGGGCAGCAACTAATGATTTGCGTTGATAGTCTTTTTAATTATTTAGGACAGGGCACTAACTCAAGAACTAGTTTATGGTAGTCTGAATTGTTGCTTATTAGTGGTTATAATTGTTTATGACAAGAAGTAAGTTAAGAATCACATTGAAATTATTGATGTAGTTAGTGTATTCCATGTAAGATGTTTTTAAAAATATTTTATTAATTTTAAGATGCTTCCTTCCTTATGATGTTTAAAGGTGGCCTTGTTACATGCTAATATCAATTATTAATGTTAAATAATAAATTGTTAACTTATAAGATCTTCCATTTTTGTAAT
Organism: Picea sitchensis; assembly: GCA_010110895.2. Taxonomy (NCBI): domain Eukaryota; kingdom Viridiplantae; phylum Streptophyta; class Pinopsida; order Pinales; family Pinaceae; genus Picea; species Picea sitchensis. The sequence continues at coordinate 79,383 of SNQJ01S0020066.1, forward strand.
GTTTTAAAGGGTTGTTTTTAATAGGGAGTTGAAAGCATTGCTATCCTTTAAAAGAAGGGAGGGAAGTGTTGTTATATGCCTTAACATTAGATTGAGTTGGGATACAATGTGCTTGAGATAATCTGATGATGATAATTTGTTAATGAGATACTTATAAAATGTTGTGCAATTCTAAACCTGTATTGAATGTAGTTACCTTGCGCCTCGGTTCACTGGATTGATTGGAGTGCTCTCATTTATAGATTTCATTATAAGGTACGACAATTAAGTTTTGGACTTCTGACAATTGGTTTTTGTGTCTTGATTTAAGGGTTTAGGACTGTTTAAGTTTGCGCCTTAGTTACTATCATGCTTGTCGCAATGCGACAACATGATTCCTTATGATGGGATCAAGACGCGCATTGATTCATACATGCGTATGATAACCTAGCCTTTGGTCTTGTGCTTCCTGATGACGATGATGATGATTATTGGAATTGATGTATTGTAAATTGTTGTAACGCATGATTGTGTTTTGGTTTCTCGCTCGTTGTAAAGGTTCAAGTTCTTGTGTTGCTTGTTGCTAGTTGCGTCTGGATGATCTAGATGTTGTCATTTATCTTAGTAGGCTTGGACTTTCTTGTGAGGGCGGAGGGTCGTTTTTATTCCTTGACTGATTGATTGTTCGATGTTTCCTCAAGCTGCTTGATGTGCTAGTATGATAGGTCGTTATGTTTATGTGCTGCGTGAATTGCGTTCATTATGTTCGTCGCCAAGTTGTGATGCTTGATTGTATTAAGGACATTACCTTCCTTGCGCTTCAAAAAAAACTTGTACTTGTTTTGCGTCGCTTGTTGTCATAATGACGGGGATAGTTACATCCAACGAATTGACAAATAACCTCATACAAGTGTCATTTTCATTAGCTCCTATGTTATGGCTGGCAACATAGAAAGCAATTAAATGCTCATTAGCATATATGATTCCATTTCTTGAAAACTTGGGAAAATGATCCTTAAATTTGGGATGAGGAGTTGTAGATGGATTTAAATTTAAATGTGAAGGTACATACCACGGGGTGGTGTTAGCATCTTCTTCAAATTGAAACAACCCATATTTCTGAATTACTTTCGTTGGATTCGTTGTAGATTTAATTGGATTAAAAATACTATACAAGCTTCCAATTATTTGAGATTTTGAAGCTTCAGAAGTAGAATCCTGACTTGAACTTGAGGTAAAAGTCATTTTTTGTTTCTTTGGCGAAAAAGTTTCTGAAAGGCTGGTAACTTTGGTTTCAGAATTGGAAAGAACTTGGCGAAGTTTCCTATGGATGTTTTCGCCTCCTAATTTCAGCCAAAGGATCAAATTTAGGGGATTTACCCCTAGCTCTACGAGAATATTGTAAATGAGTGGTCTTAAACAACTCAACGCTGGGCATGATGATTTCAGACTTGTCGTTGACGATTCTCTACTTGTTCTTGTACTTTTGTTTTTTGAGAAATAGTATTCCAAGAACATTCAAGTTGTTCACTAGTGACAACAATTTCTAAAATGTAATCAAACAAGCAAGAAACAATGCTAGTTTGATCGGGGAATTGGATTTGAATATCGGGTTGATGAGCCAAAGACAAGTCATTAGTAAAAAGAGGAGCACAACCACAGTATTGCAGAATAGATATTTAAGGAACAATATCATCCCCAGTATGGTCGCCAAAAAGATGTAGAGCGAGAAACTATAATGATTCTTGCAAAACACTTCAGACCTCGTTAGGCTAAGCGAGGTAAGTGGGATTATCACCCTATGTTTATAGCCTAAGAACGAAAATCAAAATCCCAAATGAAAGGAACCTTGACTTATGCAACTTGTTTATATAATATATATTTATGTTTTCTTTTGTGTTCTTTTACTTTTAATTGTACAGAAAAGAAAATAAAGAGAATAAATGAAAGGAAATACAATATGATTAAATAAACATGTACATAAATAATGTAAAATTCTTTTAATTAATATTTATAACAACACTAATAATAGCAAAAAAAAAGTTGAAAATACAAGAACTTTAAAAAGTTTTAAAATATTGAATAAATACAACAATCCTTGAGACAAATGCAATAATCCTTTTATAATTAATTGAAAAGAAAGAAGAACTAAATTCCTATACAAATCTTTGTGAAGATCTGGACCAGAGAAATTCTTAGAAGCCTCGAATGTTAAGTAAATCATACAAAGACAACTAAGTGCCACAGAAAGAAGAATGAAATCCTACAATCAAACTTGTACCACCACAAGTGATGTGAAGCACAATTGATTTTCTGCAAAAGTTGTCACTAATTAGCACTGAACATATTCATAACTTCTAATATATGCAAAAAAATACAGAAAAAAAAACCTTAGGAGAAAGTCATAGGATCACTATCATTTTGCTTTTCTTTGTCACTTTTCAGTAAATCCCTGCTATCAACAAAGAAGTTTAACTCAAAGAGTACTTAGAATGGTGTTCAAGATGATCACTAAAAAAAATCTCTCAAAGCTTTATCGTACCTCTCAATTGATGAATATTGATCTCTTCATTGATCTCCTCCTTTCCTTTTGTATCTTCCTTGAACAATTATTCAGTTCAATTTTTTAATATAAATTAATATTTGTTTTACGAGAGTAAGGGACTAATTATAAGTCAATGAAGTAATTAATAAGAGGGAACGATATTATGCACAATATTYATAAAAGGCAGGCAGGGGTCCCACTAGACTCTTATAAGGAAAGACAACTTTTATCATTTAACCATTTCAAATAAACTTTATGAAATAAGTAATCATGCACCACAAGTGATCATAATGTGAATGTAAGAAAAAATAAATATATACCACCTTCTTGTCCCTCCAAATATTGATGATATAAAACAAAATGTCTTTAATAACAATAATTTGAAAATGTCAAACCAAGTTAAATTCATATCCACATCATTATAAGTGTCATCAACATAAAATATCAGTACTGATATATCTCAGGAAACATGTCTAAATGAGAAATTTACCTTTTCTCCTCTCCTTGTAACTCCTTTGTACTTGCCTTGGAGTGGACATAAGTGGGTTTAGCTTGAATATTCTTTCATAGGCTTCTTTCTCTTTTCATCTATAGGTAGTTTTAAAGAAGAGGATTTAACCTCAATGTAAGGCTAATTCTGAGCAAAAGAATTAGCAGAAGGAGCAATAGAATCAACAAAAAAATCAGGTTGAGGGAGAAACAAGAAATTACTCTTGCTTCTAGCAAGGATAATGAGGGTCTGGTTGAAGAGAGAGAGATTGAAGATAGTAGACATGCTGATGACGTATTAATTTGTGCTCCTCCCTTTGATGAAGCCATCCCAAATGCTATTCCTACTGCACAAGAAGAAGAGGATGAGGTTAGTCACTTTCCTTTTCAAGTTTTTGATGATACCTGATTCTCTGATTTTGAAGGTGAAGAAGAAAGGGAACCCTTGGACAAGCTAGATCCTCCATATTATGAAGTTGAAGATGTAGAGGGAAGTCATGAGGATAAAACAATGATGCATGCTCTTCCATTTGATATATAGTTATCCAAGCCTTTGACGGTCCTGCATAGGAAGAAGTGAGTATGGTAAGTTGTTTCCCTTTCCAAGATTTTGATGATGCCATATTTTGTGATTTGGAAAGCAAATAAGTGTTAGAGGAGTCATTGGATGCTTTAAGCTCTTCGTGTTATGATAAAGGTAATGGCATGGTTAATAATTTTGATGAGTTCATACATGTTAGGAAACATAAATGGGATGTGATTGGGTATGATGGGGATCCCATTTATGACATTGAGGGTCATTTCCAAATGTTGCCTTTATAACTATCATATGAGGTTACTAATGATTCTGACATATGACAACAAGGAGATGATATAGTTACAGACACTTTCCAAACAACCAAGGATGACCTAGTTCTATGTTCTCTTCATGATTTTCGGTCATACCTTGAGGATTTTGATGAGTTATCCTTTGAGCATTCAGATTTATTCTATGAAGAAAATTATCAACC